>JAPTHN010000018.1:3468497-3530596 GCA_026936325.1 Platynereis dumerilii | reverse complement strand
ATGTCAAAACGAGGCCAAACTATGAGCTTTACTGGACAAGACAAAGATATTTTTCAAGGATGCTTGCATGCTGTGTTTCTAAGCTCTATTTGAAGTAGCTAAAATACTATTTGGTTTACTAATCAAGACATTACCAAAACAAAAAGATAGCGTTCATGCTACCTTCAAGCAAGCAAATCGTGTGAAACCTTTTCGTTCCTGATCAGTATGATTGAATGTGTGAAGTGGAAACTTTTCCAACTTATGGGGTAGTACCCGACTACCCGTGACAGGCTATATGAAATTTGTTAGTACCTTAAAACAACTCCAAAAATTTTAATAGACACTCTCATTGAAGGCATATAGTTTGTTTTGAAAATTGTTAGTGATGAAAGTAGTCTCTTCGAATATTATCACTTAGAGTAAAATATTGTGAGCTAATTGTTCTTGTAGTAGCACAGGTGTGGGAAATACCCTAATTTAGTTGCACCAGTCTTACAGTTTAATTGATTTATTACCAAAATCAAAATTCGAGGAATTACACAAATTAATATTTTAAAAACCTATTCCACAGCTATATAATATCACATAATCACAGCTTCTAATAACACGTAAACGTGAGTAAAATTGATATTTCAGCTTATGGGGAAATGTCTGGAATGTTGGACAAATCACTTTTTTAACTGATTTTAGGTTTTGACATGTTAAACGTGTGTTTTTGACTGAATATAAATCTGCAGATACATATATATATACTTTATATGGGATTATTATTTAGGGCAATGAAGCCATTTACTCTGAAGGTGTAAAATAAAAGTGATGAAGGTGTAAAATCAAAGTGATGATCACGCGAAATTCCTGTTTTCACATTAAATATTTTCATGTTATAAAAAAAACTAAATTACTGAATTTTAACAATAGGATTAGTCAGCATGCAGTAAACCAACTTGCTGTATCTTATCCATTCATAATTACACAATACTAATTAGGGTGAGAACAAGGTGGGAAGTACCTAATACAACACCACACCTGGCAGGCAATTGCTGTATCCAGGATTCAATTCCCGATAAGGCCAGTCCATGTGGATCGATTTATGTTGAAAAGCAATTTAAAGCATCCTGCGTTTATTTATATACCTTCATATTGTACTATTTACCAAACCAATTAAAGTTAAACAAAGCAGGATGAAAAGCCCCAATGATCCATCCACCCAGAATACATTGTACATTAGTATCATCATACTTGGCAACATTTGAACAAAGTTTTTTGGGAGTTAATTCATACCTTGCAATTTCTCCATTATAAAAATGAATTTTTGTTCTGTAACTGCCATAATTTCCAATAAATATGTAATGATTGCAAGCAAAAGTGCCAAGATTGATGCAGATACGCCCTGCAATTTCTTAGGATTATGTCGAAATTTGGGACCATAAGGGCGTATCTGCCTTAAACAGGAAAGGTAATGAATTTCACTTCATAAAATCATATCAACAATGTAGAGATGTCATTATTATATATGTGTACCAAAAATCGTTATTGTACTTCACTTAGTTTTGCTACAATTTAAAAATGCAGAGACACAAAACTTCAAATGGCTCTCCTGAAAAATTGCCAAAACGTAGATACGCCCTAATGGTCCCAGGGTATCTAGCTTGCAGATACGCCCTAATGGTCCCCAAGGATCTAGCTTGCAGATACGCCCTTATGGTCCCCATGTATCGATGGCTTGATGTTTTGTGTTATGATAATCTTTTTGTTGTTATAACTTAAAATAGCAAGCTATGATAGCTCAAAGGAATTGTGCAACGATCTCACTCAATCATTTAAGCTGACTCAGAATTCAAATTTTACAGTGAAGCAGCTGTAAAAAACTGTTGGTTAAATTGTCAAGAAATAAAAAGGTGACTCAAACACAATTATAAAAATCAAAGAGATAACCATGGTATAAAGCCAAATAGGGTCGTAGACTGACATAGAGTACATAGGCAATCTCATCTCAAAAGTAAATACAGCCTTTTGAAGAACACTGTAAAATTTTAAATTTTGAGTCAGCTCAAATGATTGAGTGGGATGGCTGCACACTCTGTTTGAGCTAACATAACTTGATGTTTTGAGTTGTGATAATCTTTTTGTTGGCATAACTTAAAACAACAAGCTATGTCAGCTCAAACGAATCGTGCAACCATCTCACTCACCTTTTAACCTCGCAAGGTTTAGAAAATCTTACAGACATTCAAAAAATGTAAATTTTCAATAAGCAACAATCAGATGCCACTCTTCATTTTGGGTGCACTTTGCAGTTTCATAGCCCCGGAAATTGTTCTATGAAATATTGAAGCATTTAGATTGCTTTTAGATATTTTTGAGAAGATGACATATATATGGACCTTGCATCCATTATGAGACACTTATGATGAAGTTCTCTAAGCTCCTATACAATGTGCATCATTAGCTCTTTCAGACTTATTTATTTTCAATAGAGAAAGGACAAGGTGGGAAAAATTATTAATACATTATACAGTATTTTGGTTTGATAATAATTCTCTATTTACACTCTAAAAAATTCGGGACAAAATTGGTTTAGAAATTTTTTAGAGTGTAGGGTGACCTCTTTAAGGCTAGCAGGCCGCTATCAAGGGGCCAGCCTTTCTTTCCATACAATAAATAAAATGGCTTCTTCCTTCTGTCTCAGTCTTGTGATCCTACACTGTACACAGTGTCATTGTGCAGACCAATTTATCATAACATCGTCAGCCTGATTAATCGAAGAAGATACAGGCATAATGAGTTTACAGACTTTGGTCAATCCTTGTCTGAGCACAA
The DNA here is from genome assembly GCA_026936325.1 of Platynereis dumerilii. NCBI lineage: Eukaryota > Metazoa > Annelida > Polychaeta > Phyllodocida > Nereididae > Platynereis > Platynereis dumerilii. Next base: position 3,527,794 of record JAPTHN010000018.1, on the reverse strand, counting down.
CTTTTAATCTGACTAGTGGAAGTACATGGTCTTAGTTGTGTTACAAGCCATAAAACAATTTCAAGCGCCCATATGGTTTGTATGGTCGAGAAATCTGGTCCATTACAACAGTTATAAGATGAAAAAGGAACAGTGATGGATGTTGTTTTGATTGTTTTGCTGCAAGCTATAAACTAGCTATCTTGGGCCTAATGATGATGAACCTTTGAAAGTCTTAGTACGACATTTAAAATCTTTCATGATCCTCTTCACGGGTAAAAAGTACAAAGTAAAACAACTTAATTATGTTACCCGCCTCAAAGGTAGGAGGAACGAAAGAAACAAGGGATTAAAGGAAGGAACAAAGTACGGAAGGAAAGATGGATGGAAAAAAGGAGGGAAGGAAGACAGGAAAGAAAGCAGCAATGAAGGACAGAAGTAGGAACACATGAAAAAAAGAGGAAGAACAGATGAAAAGAAGGAAAGAAAAGAAGGAAAGAACATAAGAAAAGAAGGAAAGAACAGAAGAAAAGAAGATAAGAAGAACAGTTGGACAAAATTATGATTGAAAGACCAAACAGAGGAATGAAAGAAAATGTAGGATCCTAAAATAGGAGCTTCAGAAACCAAACTGATAATGGTTTTGTTGCTTATCCGGTTTAATCTTTTATGCTTAGAATAAATCGACTGATCTGACATAAACCCTCAGAAAGTCACAACTCTTCTTCTAAAAATCTCATTTTCAGATGATTTTTGAAAACTTTAAAATTTCTCTCATAGCATTTAGAGATATCACTTCAAATTGTCTTCCAGCCTTCCGTACGTATTATAATCCAAAAAGGTAGATGATAATAATGTCTAATTATGTTACCCCAAGTGCATTTGAATGCTGTCAGATTAATGCATCAAAATAGAAACTTCTTAAAAGCTTCTTGGCAAAAGAGCTTAATAAATTTGCTTTTTCAAATCTATGAATCATCATAAAGTTTCAAAAGGCCCATAAGGAAGATAACTGAGGCAGTTTTACACTTATTACAAACATGTGACAAAGAAATGAGAATGATTAATCTTAAGAGTTTGCTAAACTTTCAGTAGAAGATTATGTGCACTTTAAAATTGTTCAAGCATATGAGCACATTCATAGTGAAATGGAATAAGCAATGCTTTTAGGCATTCAAAATTCTCATGATGACTTTCTTGGAGTATTGCAGATGTGAGAGAGTTTGCTGAATAATCAGGATCGAACAATAAAGATTGCCATAGCATCATAACATGCATGGTTGTAATGCATACAATGAATGTCATGCAGTCTGTAAATGTGTATGCAAAAAAAGAGGATCAATTCACTGTGAAAATGCACTTTGTGACTCATGATAGCCGATAAAGCGTCATCTTTTCTACATTCAACATGGGTACCATAGAGTTTGTGTGATTAGTCATGATCAAAAGAAGGCCATTTTGATATGTCTTAACTGATTTTGGAATAAAAATCAGATGATAATCCTTTCGTTAGGCTGTCACCAACAAGCGGGATTAGTCTCCTTAAACCAATTAACATTGAAAGTATTTGTATGATCATGACAAATCATCAGTATGATGACTCACAAAGTGCCATTTTCACAGTGCAACAGGTTACTCCTTTTACATGGCCCGATGGCCCGGCCCCTCCCTCAGGCCAAAAATTAACATGGAAGAGATAGGAAAAGCCGCGGAGCGCCCTGTATTCACCCCATGTAATGCCCCTCCCCCTCAGGCCATTTCTAGATCTATACGTCCCTGTCACTTCAGCAAAGCCTTCAGTGAATAAGTGACACACACCCACTAAGCTGGCCAATGAACAGGCGTTCACACAAGTTATGCAAATGAGGTCGATTTTGCCGATTCACGGACTTCTGTACGGCCCAGAGACTTAAAAGTTAATGCAGTAGATGGATCTCTCCGAGATCTTTAAAATGACATGTATTACGTGTATGAGGACCCAGTAGTTTTTACGTAAATTGCCGTTAAAGATTTGAAGTGGAGAGAAATGCTTGGCGCTGATTGGCCATGACGCTCGTGACGCAAATCTATGATAATACAGAGAGACTGACAGATTTGTCTAGGGTAGATTCTCTGGGTGGTCCCTGTCCTTTTGCATATCAAATTTACAGACGGTAAAGATGAATCATACAATAATAATTATCTTACCTTTGGTACGAATACAAGGCACAGCGTAATCGTTGTACAGAAAATGATGAAGAGTGCGATGATTAAATAAGCTGCATCTGTTCGATCTTTGATGACGTAAGAGATGGGGACCCCGGAAACACACATTATGACGACGTTGTATACCGACATGCCGATGTACTTGGAGTCGTTTAGAGCAGGAATACTGACTTGTCGCGTCTCCCAGGCCAGGAAACAACCAAATATCTAAAGAATAAGAAGAAGGGATTTTCAGTTTTTCGCGAATATATCATGTCAAGGAACAGCTAAGACACTAACTGGAATGTGTCATTCACAACGCAATAATCGATACATCGCAAACTAAGTTGTTATCAATTTTACAATGCATTTTTCCGTGTTACATGAAAATTCAGAATTATTGTTTTATTCATTTTAGTAGTGAATATTGTAGATTTTTTTGCAGAAGTCGCCAGCAGATCCAACATGTTTTGGACACCGCGAGTCCACGATGCTTCCTGTTTCCTTGAACTCTCATTCAGTGCGGGACATGAACACAAAATGGCACAAGACAAACGAAAGTTGTTGAGAATCATATCTCGTACTAATAAATCAGAGCAATATACAAATACTGTAGAGTATAAAATTGACTTACCAACAATAGGCCTTTAAATGCATAAATGACAGCCATCCAGACATTCATGTGGTGACTGGCACAATATTCTATCACAGGAATAATCTCAACGTCTCCTCCCAAAGGATCACTCTGAAATTGAAGGATTAGCTAATTATGAGTGTAATTATATCAAAAAAGATATAGATTAATTGATTGAGGGATTTATTTATTAACTTATAATATCACCACAACTTTCAAAATTAAATCTAAAAAGAAATAACAATCATTAAACGATGTGACAATGGATGGAGTTCTGATGACATTACAGCAGAAGTCAGAAGCATCGGTTCAGAAGTGGTTAAGTGCGTCAACAAACACATACTCAGTCCGTGTGGAGTCTATCATTTCTGAATCCTTGCTTATGAATTCTGCTGTAATGTAAATCAATCTCAGTTGTTGTCTGGCCTGTACCTTCCATTCACATGACTTCACAATGGTTGGACTTCAACTTTCTGTACTGTTGGGTTGACCATTGCTTTTGTTAATATTATGTTGAATTGCCTTTATGAATCTCCGTCAGCTTGTTAATAGTGACCAAGTCAACAGCCACCTGATCTTGCATCGCCAGCCAATCATTCAACACCTTCGCTTTATCAGCAAAATAGTTGTCTTCATACCATTCGACACCTCTGTCAGCCAATCACATGCCAATATTGCAGGGAAATAATTATATCCTTTGTTGTCCAGTTATCCTCTCATGTTCGACTGTTTGAGTGCTTGTCTCATGGTATAAGCCAGTATTCACCATGGGATCAGGAATATGTGTTTATCACACCTCGGGCTAAAGCCCTCAGGTGATAAATCTCATATTCCCTCTCCTGTGGTGATTACAAAAATGTAACCTATACAAAGCCTGATTTTGATAGATAAACACAATAACAATATCTACAAAAAGGAAAAGCTGGTATTTTGAATTTAGTTTTCTCAAATGGCAGAATTTCTCTTACTTTGAAAGCTCATTGCTGTAACAGAGGCTAAGTTAATTAAAACTTCCAATAACATAATTAAAAACTTTTGCTTCAAATTAGATAACATTATTCCTTTGGCGTTTTCACAATTAGCAAAATGATCTCTCTCCATTGCCTAATGATAATGAAATAATTAGAGAAATAATTATCAATGTAATTAGTTCTGTGATTTAGTTATATTGTTGATATTACATTTCTGATATTTCCTCTATTGGAATGTATACCACGTGTTTTAGATGCAGTCAAAGGCAAATGTAATGGGGAGTTTGAAGAAGAATATATGAGATGGATTTTTCAAGAAGTTGACTTAGACCTATATAAACTTTCATACACTGTAAAATTTAAATTTTGAGTAAGCTTAATTGATTGAGTGAGATGGTTGCACAATTCCTTTGAGCCAAGATAGCTTGTTGTTTGTAAGTTACTACAACATAAAGATTATCATAACTCAAAACAACAAGCTATCATGGCTCAAACAAATTGTGCAACCATCTCACTCAATCATTTGAGCTAACTCAGAATTTCAAATTTTACAGTGTACTATTTTATTTTAGAATGACCTCATGTTGATTCATGTACAATCGACATTTTATAAATACATGACATAAAGGAATTCTGGACAGGGCATGAAAAAGGTAGCTACCTGCTGTATTCAGATTTCAACTGTCAAGGTGATATATCAAATAAACCAGTATAAGATACAGTCAGATAGTACCTTGAAAACCCGCGTAGCATTTGACCGAGCTCGAGACTATAAATCTTGAAAGATGCATTTGTTTTTTCGTAATTTTCTTGTTGCAAATGTAGAGGGCTCTATATTCGCACTAAGTTGGACATTGTTCAATCATCAGATATAACGATTCGCTTTCACTGCTGGACATTAAGATCTGGTTCTGACTAATGAAGAAAACATCAGAGGAAAATTAGAAAAAAAAATACAAAAGTTGAACTTACCTCAGGTTGAAGGACCTTGGTGATCCTGTAGACAGGGTCGGACCCTTGCCAAGAGGAGAGGATGACGATATCAACAGCTAAGATCACAGCCACCAGGATGAACAGTTTGTAGTCCCTGATTACCTGCAGAAGAATACACAAGAGGGCACCACCGTTAGCTCGACTGGGTGTCAAAATGAGGGCATGGAAGGGCGAGCAAAGGAGTGCCAGGGCATCTATAGAAGTGAGTGCTTGGAAGTGAGGGCATCGGCCTGGGGGCGTGGGAATTCGGAAAAAGAGCTTAGAAAAGATATTGGCGATTTAGAAATATAAGAAGAGACAAAAGAAGATGCTATTAGACAAAATGTTTGTTGATCAGTGAGGCAATAAAACAAGAAGATGACGGATTCAAAAGCAGCAGCTGAAGACAAAATGAGAAGAGTGAAGAAAAAGCCCATCTCGGCTTGAAAATCTGCATATTGTTACAGCATTGTACTTACCTTTTTATTTAACTTGATATTTGTAAAAATGGCATGAACACGCCAAGTTTTGCTGAACATGGCACCGAAGGAGAGACTAAAACTAAGACAGAGCGTCCAGCCCCTCAACTGAAACAAAAAATTACAGCAATCTGAACTATGAAGAATGTTTCTAGATACAATATAAACAATACTTTTTGTTTATTTTACAAAATTAAATGTACTAGTTTAGCTCAAGTATATGAACAAGTGCAGGAACAACAGTTTTGTTCTTAGGTAAACTAAACGGTGCAATAACCATTGTTTTTCAGATTTTGATCAATTCCATTTTTGTTGACATTTTTATATAAATTCTTTATACTTACAATACACATAACAGGAAAGCTCTCTTCTGATATCATTGTTGTGTCAGTACCAAGAAGGAATACACTGATGTAGGCAAGGATGCCTCCTATGAGAATAAGATTGTTCATGTTCGGGCTGGACATTTTGATATATCTGAAAAAAAAAGAAAGAACTCCAATGTCAAATACTTCATCAAGGTATCAATACAGTATCGAAGTTCAAAATAGAACATTTTCAGGTATTATTTTCTTTGTATAAGTAAGTAAGCAATAAATGTTCTACTACTACTACTACTATAGCTTATTATGGTACTGAAGAAAAGTCAAAAAACTAAATTTCTTTTATAATAAGACCATATTGATTTATATTCATTTTTTCCCACCATACAGGTAAACCACTTCCCATTTGTCAAGAGCTAGTAGCTTTTAAGAAGCTGCTTTTCATACTTCACAATCCAAACTCTCTTAAAAAGCTGTATTTTGGTTTTGCTTCCAAAACATGTTTATTCCAGCCTTGGAAGATCATTACTTTTTGTGGACAACAAAGAACGACAATGATGCAATATCACTATTTGTCAAAATTAGAGAAAAAAATAGGGGATATTTTTAACTTACCTATGATTCCTGAATTTGATATTGATAGCAAGAAAAGACGCAGCGAAGACAATACCACAAGCCGCGATAAAACATAAACACACGTAAATAGTCAAGTTGACTCTTTGCAGATGGCGCTCCTGTAGTGTACGGTCACGTGGAGGTCCTGGACCTAATGAGAAAAATCGAATTAATCTTTTTGGACAGAACAACAATGAATCATTAAATTCTACCAGAGGACTCAGATGAGCTGTTATCGTAAATTAGGTGTCTAGTACCAAGTGGTGAGTTTGATGAAGTGAGATACACTGTGAAGTATCGGAAAAGTTTGAATTTTTTAGCCCATTCTAAGGCAAATGAGGTTAATGAGCTGTAATTTGTATGGTCTAGGATTAGACAATGATACTTCGGATACAATGACGTATTGTGACTTAGTACAATGTACATTGTTCTTCAGGCAACTGTTTTTCCAAATTTGTCTTCTCTCAGATACCTCATATTGTAAAAGTTGAATTTTGAGTCAGCTTGAATGATGGAGTGAGATGGTTGCACAATTTGTTTGAGCCAACATTGCTTGTTGTTTTAAGTTATGACAAGGACAGATATCATCACTTACAACAGCAGGCTATGTCAGCTCAAACATATTGTGCAACAATCTCACTCAATCATTTAAGCTGACCCAAAATTCAAATTTTACAATGCATTGTGTTCTTCAACTTATACTCAGTATGTAGGCCTACATGTCTGATGTATAGTACCTATCATAAGTCCAACTTGCCATAGTTACAGCAAATGTCAAAAGCATTGATTCTTCTTAATTTGATGCAAAAATCTACAACCATCAGTTACTCACCTTGCCAATGAAAGGGAACACCTATTTCAAAGTTGATTTGATTGGTTATAGCACTGTACTCCCCCACTTTTTGCATAAATTGATCTGTAAAAGAAAATTTCAAAATAATATACTCACATTCATGACTAATCAAAATGATGATGTTAAAAATACAACCACCAGATTTTAAAAAGTAACTTGGATACTCACTATGAAATTGTTTATAAACTATCCCTCCAACTCTGTCACCATTCCTAAATATCACACGACCCTGCAGTTAAGAAAATTACACATTTTTAAAATACCACAGGTGAGTTGAAAATGTAAAGTGAAGACTTTATGACTGAATATTATGGAGAGGTTCCCCTTCTTTTATGGGACCATCCATGACGATATAGAAAGTCAAAGTCACACGGTCTGCAAGTAGGGATAAGAAACTAATTTTGCCTTACTATTTAGTTTTTGAAAGAGAAAAATGCCTTTACTAGTTCAAGTCTTGTGGAAACTCACAGTGGGTTGAAATACCATACAATGGATATGACCAAGTACAAGACGTCTATATACATTGCATATCAATGCATTTAATACTTAAAATAAACGAACATGCTTGACATTTCTTAGCACTGTTTTTGGGCAAATTCTGGTGCAAACAACTACACCCAGTAAATCCACATACCGTTACTCCTATAAAATTAGTTTCGTTTAATGCATGGAGTAATCGTTGACTGCGAACTTCTGCCGTCACGTAGCGCCCACCATTCTGCTTCAAGTTGACATCGAGAGCACGAGCCATTGCCCACACCCCATCGTAAGCGTAACCGTGAAATTTGCTGTAGGTGTAATGACGCCGGTTGTTGTAAAGGATTTCATACTGTGTTGCTGTCTGAAAACATGAAATTGAATGAATAGTAAACTAAAAATAGTAAATGAATAATAAACTTAGTCTTAGTTTATCAAAGGCCAATAGCAGGATTTACATGTGGACAAGTTGGTAATACAGATCATTTTAGGCACTAACCAAAGAGGCATTTCTACCTGAAGTAAATGAAGTTCTCTATTAAGCAAACCTAGTTACTTTCAAACTCAGCCTTGTAGGATTCCTCAATATCTTGAGTCTCAGCGTTGGAGAAAATATATTTTCAATGGACAAAATGCCACTTGTGGGGTCACCTAATAGGCATACATGGTCACACGGACAATTTGTAGGCCTATAAAGCAAGTAAATATCAAGATATGTCCCTGGTTTTAAATGGAAGCAACCATTGCATCATGAATTATGAATAAATCTAGCTTGTAGCAAAATCTAACCTGTAAGGTTGAACTAAACCTTGAAGAAACTTTTGCAACTCTGATCCTTTGTAACTGCTAGAATAGCAAAAAGTATTTCAGAAAAGCTCATTACCAGGACACAGCCAAACGATGGTTGTTATAAAGTCTGGCAAAGTTTTAATGATGTAGCACATCCGTAGCTTTTTCTCGATACCTTTATTCAGTTTCTATCCTATTAGACAACTCTACAATAGCGCTCGGAGCAGAAACAACGAAAGTAGATAAAAACAAGCTTAACAAAGCGACTTAACTAACACGCCAGAAAAGAGAACAAAGCGACCAAAATCAAAACGAAAGAGAGATATATTTTAATTGGGCTCTTGTAAGTTGTAATCCTTTCTACGAGTTAGTAAGATATAAGAATATATGCTTTCCTTGTCCTACATATATTTTTAAGCGTCACCAGAAAATACTGTTTCTGCCGCTATATGGAAATCACTTGCCATTTGTATTGTACTGCACAAATGACAGAATTTCTTGCATGTAATTTTGGACCACACTTATTCAAACACAAATTGATCTACAAGCACTCTTTTGGAGCTCTTTGCAGATTGGTGGTCCAATGGAAAATTAATTTTCTTTTCAATTTTCAAACTTGCTTTGCCACTTCATTGACAGCTTTCTGTTGGTCTCCTATTATAATCTTCTTATTTGATGAAGTAAAGTCATTTAATCAGTTTGTCAATTGACACCTAATGTCACCTATGCTGCTACAAGATATATGATAAGCGCTGAATCAGCACTGTATAAGCTGATTAACCGTAACTAACACAAACAAAACATTTTTAAGCCGGTGACATGACAGAACTAAGTTGAAAAAAATAATAAATTGAAACTGTTTGGACCGACATTTTCCAAACAGCTATGAATAGGATAATGGTGACAACAAAACCAAAACAAACAACCACATTTAAAAAAAAAGAAGAAAAAAAAAAGAAGAACAGCAGAGACCTTCATAGAACAAAAAAACAAGACAATTAGTTTATTGAGCATAAACCTTACCAGCCCACTGACTGTGTATTCACCGGAAGTACTTAAAGGAAGGACGTCTGTTCCGATATGACCTTCAAGAGCTTTTCTCAATGTCATCATGCTGCAAGGGATGGAAGTATCGTTGACATTCCACCAGTTCACTTTGTAATTGCCGAGAATTATCCAGGCGTACTTCGGACCCACCATCTTCTGGTGCACTGCCTGCAGATGAAGAAATACAAATGAGAGATTAGTGAAATAGGTACAGTGGTATGAGACCCCCTGTTGTAAGACCGCCTTCCCTTATGTGACTGTCTTCCTCCCACACAAAGTAGTATTTTTAGTGAATTTTTCACCCCGTCGACAGACCGCACCCCCACGAGAGAAGGGGCAGTCTTTTAATGTAGGGACCACTGTAACGTAAAATATTATGTCCTAACACTGGATTTCTGCACAAAGTATGTGACTAAGTCAGTGTCATAGTTAATAATTTAAACATCAGCAAAATAAGTGAATTACACTGCTTTGATTCATTTCACTTGAAATTATTCTAAAAAGTGTTAAGATATATATTTTATTGTTTATAGGATTTGGAATCGATTCATTGATTTATTGAACCGAAACGAAAAAAATATTGGACACTGTCTGGTGTTTTTTAATACATGTTTTTCCATAATCAGATTAACTAAACAAGCCATCCAACTGCTCTCAAGTATGATTGATGTTTTCAAAAGCTTATAACTGAGGAAGATATATTATCCCACAGCCTTCTCGGCATTACTCACCGTACGCTTGGTGCAAAAGTTTATCAAACTTTTCAATGATGCAATTTCAAAATTCACTTACTGCGCAGAATACTTTCCTAGCCATCTCTTCATCAAAATTCCCGATGATGATACGGACATCTTTTTGCTGAAAAATAAGAGAAAAATAAATTGCAAATGATTCATTTCCTTCGATCGTGACATCCATAAATTTGTGAAATCCAAGATTTGACGGAAGATTCAACACTCCGTCATCCAGAAGGCATTAATGATCATGGCAGAAGGCATTAGTGGGCATTAGTGATCATGGGTGGCCTTGAAATCTGATGAGATGCTTTTGTACTGATTAATTGAAACATTGAAAGAAATACGGTTTGGCAATTGGGTGTCTCAAATTCACACAAGATCAAAGACTGGGCGGCAAAGAATGATGTTCCTCATTAATTTGTATCATCCCAAAACCAAAAACCAAAGTAAAAAAAGACAGATGGCATTAGTTTTTTTAATAACTTTTTCTTAACACCAAAAAAGCTTTTAAGAAAATGATAATATCCACTTTCGTCTGATTTAGAAATCAAAATTGTAAATCCCACAATCAAGCGATCTTGGTTTTTAAGAGAGGTAAAACACATCAGATGCTATAAACCTTGGTTTGTGAATATCATCCCAAGAGAACAAAAAAAAACTGTCTGGTACACTGTAGAAGTCTGTAAACATATAAGTAGTTGAGAGAGTCTTGTATGGCACATTTCACCATTTCGCAGATAGGTTAGCAGACAAGCTTCCTCACACCACCATCTACTCTAGGAAGCCTGCTGCAACTCTTGATGACCTCAGCTATCCAAGCAACTCTCAAGACATCTCATAAGTCAAAACATAGGCTGCGCGGCAGCATACCCTCGGCTAATCAGTGGCTATTCTGCAGGCAGTGAGATCAAGTGGCCCTCAGGAGGCTCTGGCTTTGAGGGGGCAAGGTCCCTAAAAACTTTAAATTAATGCAATTGATGTCAAGGAAAATATGTCTGGTAAAGTAGGAACAATCACGGAAAAACACAGAGAATTTGCTCCAAAGCTTATAGTGCACTAAATTATATATATAATTTCAGCTATCTTTATTTAGTTTCATTTCAAATATCAGCTCCAATAGGCCAAAATGTAAACTAGAAGAATCATTCTAATAAAGCAGCTTCCAATCAAACGCTGGAACTATGTTGCTGACCACATTTACAAATAGATAATAGAAACAACCAGGGCCAGGCGACAGTTAGATTATAGGCCTGAAAAACAATTAAAACGACAAAACGCTCCAAAAAGTGGCACATTCAGTCCCATTTGCTGAATTTAGGTGTTTTTGACACAAAGACAACATGTCTGAATCTCCTGGATGACATGTTGATCTATCTATCTATCTAGCTATCTATCTATCTATCTGTCTATCTATCTATCTATCTATCTATCTATCTATCTATCTATCTATCTATCTATCTATCTATCTATCTATCTACCTACATGTATCTATCTATCTATCTATCTATCTATCTATCTATCTATCTATCTATCTATCTATCTATTTATCTACCTATCTATCTATCTACCTATCTACCTATCTATCTACCTATCTATCTATCTATCTATCTATCTATCTATCTATCTATCTGTCTATCTGCCTATCTACCTATCCTTACCTATCTATCTATCTATCTATCTATCTATCTATCTATCTATCTATCTATCTATCTATCTATCTATCTATCTATCTATCCATCTATTCTTAGCTATTCTTATCATAAATTACAAATATGGAATAGGGGTCTAAAAACAGAAATTATAGATTATATGTCTTCAACCAAAACCATTGTAAATAGTAAGACTACAACAAGATTTGTGCCAGTATATATATCTCTTAAGACTAAGAAAGTTGCTAGTTAATACAATGGTTAAATGCTGGTCAAACTTGGAAGAATAACAATAGCTGTAAAGAAAAACCAAACAAAAGAAACAAGTCCCAACTCTGTGTACAGCTTGCATGGGCTACAAAATTCATGTCTCACTCACTCTCAGCTTCTTCTTGGCCTACATTTTTTATTCAAATTGGAAATTTCTTTATTTGTTCAATATAAAACTACAAAGTTGGTGTCAATGCAGTTTGGACATATTTCTAAGAAAAATGGAAATTTGTTAAAAAGTTGAGGGTGCTGTGTACTGCTTTTATGCTCCTTTGTTCCCAGCTTTGGTCACTGCAGAGGATTAGTGACACAATGTTACATAACATGAATGGTTGGAGGGGAGGGGTACAATGAAGCACAGACACATAGTCTCCAGTGGCCATTCAACAAAAACTGGACCCCTTCCAATAATGACACTTTTACCCCCAACCAATATTTCTTTAAAATGCTAAAAATACAATTGGAGTGAGTTTTAAAATGAATTCAAAGACAGATTTATCAAATAATGTCTTAAGATGTAAAATTACACACTGAAATTTGCAAAAATGGGGTTTGTATGCCAAGTAATTTTCTTTAATAACCCTCCATATACACATAGTGGTCTGTCTGATATGTCCATATTTAATTTTCATTCAAAACAAAAATGAAAGTAAGCTGACAGTACTTCATAAAATGTACATAACTGAGGCTAGATTTAAACCATTAAGTTAGGATTGAGAGTTTAAGATTTTTGTCAAAATCTTTAAAAACAGTGTAGAAACAAGCAAATGTGTGTTCCTTAATATGCTAAATGCTTCAAAGTCCACTTATATTGACATTTCTTTCTTTCTTTTTTAATTTACATCAAATGTTGTTAGATTTAAACAATGGAGTCACAAGTGGGGGTTTGAGATTTCTTGTCAAAAGTTTTAAATGGTAAACCTCCTGAGTCAGAACTTTGTGCATAAAGCATATTTATATATGTACACATAATTTATCATAGTTAACTACAAATTATATTTGGGACACAATGTATGGCACTCTGAGTAACCAAGATGCAAATTTGAATAAAATGAGACAATTCAAAGGTCTACAGTTTTTTGGCTATATTTAGCAATTTCTGTCTTTTTGGTTCAAATATCTGATGATTTTAATAGATATATGCATGAAAACCATGTATTTCATTCATGTTAATTCATTTTGTTCATATTCAAAAACAATGCATGACTTTATTTGAAAGAAAATGGTCAGGAAGTTGATATTTTCACATTTTTGTGAATTTTAAACTTATTTTGTCGGCCTAAAATATTATGTTAACTACATAATGGCCATAAAAGTTCCTTCTTCATAGGTTTAAGTATAATACCTTTTGGTTTTTACCACTATAGTTATTGCCATTTTGGTGTGAGAGATCAAAATTCAAGAAAAATGTGAAAAATTACACATTTTTTCAGTATTTTGGTTTTTGCGCGAAATCTGTTAGATTGACCCTCTAAACGATTCAAGCAATTAAAAGAACTATATTTTAGACAACTAAATGCTAAATTTCAAATGTCTAACTCCAAAATTGAGGGAATTACAGAGGGTTGAAAAAACCCATTTTTTTAACGTTTTTTGTGAATTTTTTAAAACCAATTTTAGTAAGAGCATTCAGACCCCCAAAAGGCACAACTAGGGTATTTAATACATGTTATGGTAGATTTTCATGCCCATACGTATAACCGTTTCCGAGTTCTGATCCGGAAAAGAAAAAAATTAATTTTTCCGAATTTTCAACATTTTTACAAAAACTGTGGTCATTGTATAAACATGAACTCCACAAGGTACATTAACACCATAAGACCCATTCATGTGTCAAATTTCATATATATAGGTGAAATAATTTTGGCACAGAGGCCAATACACATTGTGTGACGCCGCCCGCCCGCCCGCCCACCCGCCCGCCTGCCCGCCCGGCCGCCCGCCGGACGGACAAAAATTTGCCATACTAACTACAATACCCGACGGCAATATACATTGCCGAGGGTAAAAACTTTTGCAAATCAACACACACCTCTTGCTGGCTCAGAAGCAAGTGTGCTGGAGGCTAATTGCCTTCTACCAGTTGCATAGTGAGAGAGATTAAGAATCCTTCAAAAGTAACATTATGGAAAATACGTTGCCAAAGCAACAGAAAGCTCAAGGATAAAAGAAACCAAGGAAGAGACGGTAGCTATGACTTGTGTTCAACTGTTTGAGTTGAATATTTGGTAACCATGCTTGACACTTTCTATCGATCACTGCTCTCAAGATTGGCCTACTACCACAGCCAGGGGGATTTATTGTAAGTCGGTTTGGAATTTGTAGTGGACATTGCTCATCAGTTCTTCATGAATATATATCCACAGGAGTCAAGACTGACAGTGATGACTAAGCAATTCCTTTCACACTTTTTAAATTTGTATTAAGATGGTGTCAACTGGCAACTAAGACTGGCTGCAACTATTTTCGCAAAATCATTTTCTTTGAACCAAGTTGTCACGTTTTCCGTAAGCATCTACAAATAATGGTGTTTACCATGCAGTCATTTTAGAACAAAAACATAATTTCATTCACTTAGACGCTTAGAATTTTAATATGCAACTTTGAAGGCCAAGAGGAAGTTGCTATTTACTATCTTCTGTTGAAGCCTTTGGTAATACTTAACATAAGCAATCATTAATAATCTCAAAAGACACTCTGACAGACTGACACCTCAATAAATCTTAGCAATTTATAATTGCTCTTTTTTTTATAAATAACAGGCCAATTGTACTTCGATAAATCATTTGTATGCAGGTGACAATAAGACATGATGGCAAAGTTCGAGTAATCCTTGAAGTCACAAAGACCTTGGGCAATCAGCATTACCTGGTAACTACTTATGAATAGCTGTGCCAGTGTACAAGGCTATGGTATTTTTCACAGTCTAGTTGGCAAAAAAAGTTAGCTCTATTCATGAAGCCTCTTGAAACTGTTGAGTTGACCGTCCTTAACAGTCAGCGATTCCCAACGTACCTCTACAAATCGCTTGCTATAGCCGCAAGTAAGAAACTAATTGCCCTTCTATAGATCACTGGGTATCCATCTAGAGTGAAATGATGGTAAAGCGATTGCCTGAAGCATCTTTGGGGGAAAAGGGAGTGAAGGAAGAGATAAATGGACATTTCTTGTCGGTGCATTTTTTAACATAATGACTGGGAGACCAAATGGTCTCCCTTCGGACAGATTTGGTCTCCCTGTCTTTGCCATAATATGGGTTTCACTGGGAGACCAATTTTTCCAGAGAGTGTCATTCATTTCACATTGTTATGATTTGTAAATGTTGGGTGCATTTGAACACGAGGCTTTATCTTTCTTGTTAGTTCTTAATGAATATTTTTTAAATACAGACAGCGATTACTTCCTTTTAAATTTAAATTTTGCTTTATCGCTAGAATTGTCACCTGAACCAACTTCACATTCGTCTCTATGTTCTTGTACGTAGCATCTACTTATCACTGAAGTTAAGCCAGTCTAGTTTGGTGTATTTCACACTTTCACAGTCTAGTTAGCAGATAAGCCTGCTGCAACCTTTGGTGACCTTAGCTACCCAAGTGTGTATGCCCAAAGCATATATAATCATTCACAAATATCAACAAATATCCACAAAAGACTGTCAAGGATTTTGGCTTATTCTTTTGACTTTGACCAAAGAGCCTATTTTGACCATTAGCCTACTTGATATTAAGCTAAATTTTCATTGGCTGTTGGATAAATAGATTGGAATCTCATTGAATTCTCAGTGAGTCCAATGAGAATGCAGCTTAATATCCACAGTCCAATCATGGCTCTGTGGATATTAGGCCCGACTTTCATTGGCTAGGATATTTGGCCAGATTCTCATTGGACAGGATATTAGGTGGCATTCTCATTGGATAAACTTTTAACAACAGTGCTGTTGCAGCCAATATCCACTATTGCGCCCAATAGGCCTATTGGGCAAGGCTATTTTGCTTTTTGGCAAAATATAGGGTCTTTTGGCAAATTATTGGGTCTTTTGGCAAATTATTGGGTCTTTTGGCAAACTATAGTGCCTTTTGGCATCCTCTAAAATATCCGCGGGGCATTTTGGCAAAATATAGGTGCTTTTGGCGCATGCCTAAACCACACATTATCACTCACTCGAATTATAGTGGATTTTGACAAAGATCCTGTCCTTGGGAATATGCCCAAATCATTCATTATCATTCACTTAAACTATAGTGGATATTGGCAAAGATCAAACTGTTGGATTTTAGCTATTTTTAGCCTAGTGAGTGATAATGAGTGAGGTGGGCAGAGGATATTTTGTGCCTAAATGCCATATTATCGCTCATTGTTGTGAGCAATAATGAGTGAATTTGGCACAAGATATTTTGTGCCTAAATGCCATATTATCGCTCACCCTCATTTTGAACCGTCTTGCATGCTACTCGGCATAATTTACATAGAAATAATGGTCCTACAGGGTCAAAATTTATATCAAAATGTAGGAAATTAAATTTCAGAAACAATGCTGCCAGTTAGAAGTTGATGCGCCTCATATTAACGGCGCGCGATAACGACTTCCTTATTGGCAAAAATTGGATGGTAATGACAGCTGCCCCCCCCCTCTAGAATTCTGCGATTTTCTGGGGTCACTCTGCACCCCCCTCCTAGGATTCAGAGCAGGCTACGGTCCTGGTTAGGCCTACTAGTTGAATGCCCCTCAGAATTTGACCTTATTGGGGCAGACCAGATGGATTCTTGGTGAAAAAAAAAAAAAAAGATTGTTTCCCACTTGACACCAAAAAACAAACCGCTAGCTAGGGTACCGTAATATGCTAAATTGTGAGAAAAAAGTGTGTCTCTCATCCGCATGCGAAAAAATTCTTCGTCCATGCTTCGCGAACGAAAAAAAAGTTTGTCCCGGGGGTTAAATCCATAGCCCCCCACCTTACATATTAATGTCCTTATTTTCCGAGGGTTTCCCTTGTGCGTATGCATACGGGCAGTCTCTACCCACCCCCCTCCCCGGGGATTTAGCCCAGCTTATAGGCCCTGGCTGGTTGAAACTGTGAGCCCTGGTCTTCAAGGCCAGCCTCGGGACCTTATTGTCATGGCAACCGCCCTGGCCTCAGTCTCGGATATCCAATCCTTGACAACGGCTTGGTCTTGGTAGTCTTTCGGCCATTCTAGGAGGCCTTGAGACCGGCCTCGTCCTCTAGGCCGGCATCGTCCTAAACCTCGATGGTTCTTGCCGAGGTCATTGATGCCTCAGCCTCGACCACAACAGTTAATTACTAACTTAATTGTAAAGTTCAGAAGTATCATCGTAACATGGCCCCATCATAAAATCAAGGCAGATGGCTAAATTTGGCTAAACAGCTAATATAAAGTTCAATATGCTGAAGGAGTCTTCAAGCTGAATTTACAACACCAATTGTAAACCATATCGCATAGGCGTATCGGAGCGGGGGGCAGGGGGGGGGGTGATCGCCCCCCCCCCCAAAAGTTTGGAAAACAGTAAGATTCGGGCAAAAAGGCTGAACAATTTACTAAAACTAGATCTTGATATGCAAATGTCACTCCCCCCCCCCAAAAATCACGCACGCCATACGCCTATGCCATATCGTACGCCGTACGCCTATGCCATATCGAGTGCAAAAGAGAAGGAATAACAACTGAACAGAAAAAGATATAATAAATTAAGTTTTATTATAACACAACACCACAAGAAACCTTACTACATAAGCCGTACAATTACCTAATTGGTAATCTGTTTAGCCTACTTAGTTAAAGGAAATTCACCTGATTCAAAGGCAATTTTGAAAACCTTAATAATGATAAGAATAGTAATTTATATAGTGCCTCTTCCTATAACTGCTTAGAAGCAGTTAATTGTAGGATTTGCCTGAAAATTGTAATTTTTTTTACAAGATTGAGAAAATGGTTAATAATTATGAAAAAACAGTTGACCATATTCAGAGTAATTTTTGGTAACTCAGAATTTATGGGATTATATTACAAATTTATATTAAATTATTTAATTATGATTATACAATGATATTACAGGAGCTCCGCACCATGAAGCTGGGACTTGGACTTGTAAAATATATTAAGGGCACATGCTGGTCGAAAAATGTGTGTATGCTGTCCAGAAGAAACTGTTGCAGCTAGAGCTATGAAATTTTACACAGGTCTTCAGGGCACAAAATTATGACCCTCCGTGAAATTTTAAGTTGCCATGGTTACGGTTGCCATGGCAACAAAGAATTTTACATATTTTTAAGTATTCTGCCTTACAAAAAATTCATCTCAAGACTGAGCTATCAGAATAATCAGAACTCCTTTTTTTTCATAATTTGAGGTATTCGGATCCGCAATAAGACTATTTTCAGACTAAAAATATGTTTTTATAGGGTTTTTCTGGGTTCGCGAACATGGGACTATGGAGCTAATTCACAATCTTTCAGGTTTGAATCGCTGTCCCTCGGCCTTTAATCCAAATGCAGTTCTGAAAATAGCCTTATTGCGGAAGCAAACTTGTCAGTAAGCAGTATGCCAAAATTCATTATGATGCCTTCAGCGGTTTTTGAGATGAATTTTTTGTAAGCACTCAAAGTCACTAAAATTCGCAGTTTTCGGAAAATGGCAAAAAAAGGAAATAAACTCTTAATAATTTTAACTGTAACGGTAAGATCGGCAAGGTTGTTTACAGGGTTATAATAGGAATTTTTGCGTAATTTCAGTTGCATTTGTTGTCTGGACATCTGTATTTATTGAAACTGTCAAAATCAGAATTTCCATTTTCTAAAATATTTTCACCATTTTTCGACCAGCATGTGCCCTTAAAACACAAAAATATTCATTATCGTCAAGTAGAGAAACTATTAAAAAATGGACAGGTTTTTCAATTATTACAATATAAATATAATATATAAATATAAATCTGATGTGAGAGAGACATTATATACGGGGCACAAAAAGACTGAATAATAAAATTTTATTGGGGAAAGACTCCTTGAGTTTGACACTTTGGGGGTGTTTGTTGGACACTGTATAGCATTGCACTGACTAATTTACAATTATTAGGTAACAATCTTCAAATTCAGACTCTCTCCGTCTGTTCTTGGCAGCTGGGTGGTGTAGTGGTTAAGGTTCCCGCCTGCTCCGCTGAAGGTCTTTGCCTGCATGGGTTCGAACCCGGGTGGGGAACCCATAATTTTCAGTGTACCTTCATGAGCAAAATCTCAGCTGGATGTCGTTCGGATGAGACGTTAAATTGGCGGCCCCTTGTATCAGTGTCTATGCTGGGCAAGTAAAAGATCCCTCACATGGGGTAAATGTGTAACATGTTGAGGACACCCGCTCTCTCTCTCATCTCATCAATCAACCCTCCTGAGCGCCCAGAACTGGGCTTAGAGGGCTGCGTTTACCATATCTATCTATCTATCTATCAATCTGTTCAGAGACATCAGCTTTGATATTGACCAACTAAAGCGTGTTTGAAGTTAAAGTTAAAAAGTTAAGTTAATTCTTTTTCAATTCGATAAAAATATCAGAAATATCTGTGTACCAAGACTGTGCCAGATTGCATCAAGGTTGCAAAAGTAACACCTTTGCACAAAAAAAACAGTAAATTAGACGTAGGCAATTATCGCCCTGTCAGTGTACTTTCATCGGTTTCAAAGATCCTAGAAAAGGCTGTTCATGCACAACTAAAAACATATTGTAATCAACATCGTATTTTATACCAACTTCAAAGTGGATTTCGCGGAAATTACTCCACAAGCACCTGTCTTATGTACCTGCACGACTGTATACGAACTGAAATAAGCAATGGTAATGTTGTAGGCATGATAATGATTGATGTCCAGAAAGCATTTGATTGTGTCGATCACCAACAACTATGCGAAAAAATTCGCCTTGCTGGAATAGATCCATCATGGTTCCAGTCCTATTTGTGTAATCGCAATCAAACGGTCTTTGTAAATGGTTTTCCATCAAACCGCGAACAAATAAAGGCAGGGGTACCCCAGGGAAGTATCCTTGGACCCTGGTTTTATCTGCTTTTCAGTAATGACCTCCCATCTTGCGTAAAAGATCACAAATGTACAATTATATTGTATGCTGACGACACAATCATGCTAACAAGTCATAAGGACACAAAAACTGTAGCCGAGGTTCTGTCAAACGCACTAGACAGCTGCTACCACTGGTTTACGAATAATAATTTAGTTATGCACAGTGGGAAAACTGAATGTATGTTAATTACATCTAGAAGAAAAAAAACACCTTCAAAAAGATTTTGTTATTAAACATGCTGGACAAGAAATCAAACCCAGTGACTGCGTAAAATACTTAGGCCTAAAAATAGACAGCACCTTATCGGGAGAATTAATTGTTGATTCTATTCTATCAAAATGTAATGCTAGACTTAAATTTCTTTACTGTTACAAAAATATTCTAAATTTTAAAACTAAAAAATTACTTGTATCAGCACTTATCCAAAGTCACTTCGATTACGCATCAACTGCGTGGTTCTTCAGCTTAAACAAAGGCCTACAAAAACAACTTCAAGTAGCCCAAAATAAAATGGTCCGTTACATCCTAGATCTTGGCAATAGAGCCCATATTGGACAGAATGAACTCGATCGAGTAAATATGCTTACTGTCGCTGATAGGGCCACGCAGTTGATGCTCAATCACATGTTCAATATCCACAATAGAACAGCACCATCGTATCTTTGCAACCAATTTAAAATTCTCACTTATGCCTACAATACCAGAAGATCGTCCCAGAACAACCTCATTACGAAGACCACCCATGGAATCGCCAACGCTAACTTTCACGCAATAGGATCGAAGGAGTGGAACAAACTACCTGATGCAATAAAAACAATGGACTCTAAAGACAATTATAAAAAAGAAGTAAAAAGATTTCTTAAAGCTCAAAGCCATCTAAAAGAAGCCAACATGTTCTTATATTATTAACTTAACTCATTAAAAATTAATTTTGCTAACAATTGTCAATGAACACTCTGGAGGCCTGCTCCAAAAGGACCACAACGGAAATAAGACACTGTCTTTTTTGTGTAATCCTTGCTTTTTCATGTAAATGGTTAGCAAATAAAATCAAATCAAATCAAATCAGTGTGAAAATAGTTTTTAAAACTACCAGAATGAGGCTTATCTGTCTCAAAAAGAGGCACAGGTTAAATATCCAGTCTTGAAAACTCACACAATGTCTGTCTGGGTTTCACTATTTAGCTATACCTATTTTGTCTACTTAAGTAATTGTTATGCAAAAGTGTGTCTTTTTTACAACTTTTAAACTAAATTTAACAGACTTTATAATTGACTGATTTTCTAATCAACTAACAGAAGTTATAAACCACTGTTGATGTGAAAAACCATACTTACTGTTGACGTGAAAAACGATAACTTAGCTAATAGTTACTCAATTTGTTAGCTTCGTTATTAACTATTAACGTATTAACAAGTTATAAATGCCCACCACTGATAATCCACAAGCCAAACAGGGTACACTTTCTAAAATGTCCAGAATCCAAAGTGTCCGATTCAAGGTACCTCACCCTATACACAGATTTTGAAGGGCAATGTAGCGTATAGTTTAAAATGTTCTCAAAGTGTCTATAGCTGGCACAATTCCTTCTTTTGAGACCATTAAATCTGTATACTGGCTCTTCTCCCAGATGTCGGAAAGTCCAGTGACTAAGCGCAAGGCCGGTCCAAGGCATAGCTGCATCTCTGAAATGTAAAATTAAAACTATGAAAGAATTATGTAAATTGGGAAATTTCATGTCATCAACAAGAAAAATTACTCGTTCTCCTGTTCTTTGTACCATCTTGATATACAGATAGACTGATAAGTCTTTATGATCCCGGCGGAAATTTGTTTTGCCATGTAGAGCTCAATGTATTGAAATAAACATTTTTTTTTTTTTAGTTTTAATTTTAAATTATGAGACGATAATATTAAAAAATCCAGGTTACTGGCATTCGATAAAGATTCTTATTTACTTGATAGACCTTTTATTTCTTGAGAAATGGACAGTTGAATGACAAATTTCTTTGCAGAATGTCACAAAACCACCCTTTCTAGGTGCCCACCTCATGACATACGACCATAACACTTTCACACTAAGTAGACAAGACTAGGGGCCCAGATTTTTAGGAAATTGCAAAGTGTGTAATGCAGCATATTGACACATTCAAACTTGCGAAGACATTTATTAGGGGGGCCTACAGATTTTGGTCAGGCAGCGCGAAGCCAATGTGTGTTTCAGGATGGTAGGTCATGGGACTAAAGCTCTACAGGTCAATCATAAAGTTATGTAGGTCACCGATCAAACTTTTGGAATCGGCGACCAAAGTTTAGAAGGCTCAGACCACAGCTGTGTGAGAAAGTGACTGTGTTGGTAACTCTGTGCCTACAAACTTGACTTGACCTACCTACGTTACATTAGGGTGGGACTGGCGCTCCAATGTTTGCGGATCAAACTAACTTTTTTTGCAGGTGAGGTTGGTATATGAGAGTATGTGTGCAAAATTTCAGCTCATTCTATTCATATTTAGGGGTGGCACATTTCACTTGAGGTTTATAATGTAAATCCTCATAGGCGAGCCCTGAAAAAAGCATGACTTTCCAAAAATGAGACTTAGAATCGATATTTTTTCGACCATTCAAAAACCATGGGGTAGGATTTAGGAAGGGCAGTTGAATTCCGGCATAATTTGCATTTTCCACTTATTATCTCTGCACAATTTAACGCCCAATATGACGAAAATGACTCAAACGCCTACATTTTGAGATTTTAGCTCCTTATAATGGCCTTCAAATGTGTTATAGCAAAATGGATGCCAGTTCTGAACTGCCCTCCAAAAACCCTCCCCAATGGTTTTTGAATGGTTGAAAAATATTGATTCTAAGTCGGATTTTTGGAAAATCGTGCTTTTTTTGGGGCTCGCCAATGGGGATTTACATTATAAACTGCAAGTGAATGTGCCACCTCTACAATGAGCTGGAATATTACACACATACTCCCATATACCAACCTCATCTGCAAAAAAAAGTTAGATTTGATCCGCCAAAGATTTCCCAAATGTACAGTCCCACCCTAACCTACATTTTGTCGGTCTCTGAGCTACCAATGGAAGGTAGCCAATCTGGAAACAACGACGAAAGAAAATATTTTGATTTTTCACACCTGACCTCATCACCCGAAATATCCCCCTTTATGACATCAGGGCCGTAGCCTGCCGGGGGGCAGGGGGGGGTAGCTACCCCCCCCAATAATTTTAAAAAGTAGTATGTTTAACATTTAAAAATTTCAAATTTTCGGGGTTCTTTCGGGACGTAGTATGCTTCGGTACTGGACTTCGCCCCCCTAGGATTCATTTTAGAAAACATTCCTATGTAGTTTATTAAACTTTGAAACCGTATTTCAAGAGATTAGTCTTTTCAAACAAAAACCTGACTTTTAATGTTACATCTGTAAACCCAGATACTTGCCTTCATTCAATGGTAATATCACTGTTGTATCTCTCAGGGTAGAAGTTAAGGAAGGCAGTCATGTCAGCATTTTCATGGACTTGTACAGAGTTTAGAAACAGCCTGATGACACCTACTGCTCCAACTACAAAAAGACAAAAGCATTTGAAAGGATAAGGAAAAAATTCTATTCAGGGCCACGCCAAATTATTTCTAATAAAGGATAAAGGATTTTTTGCCCTCTAAAACAGAGATACAATTAATTTTTTAATTAATTCTTTTCTTTTTGAAGGTGCTAAGTAGTGAATAAAATAAGTCCCACTTTAAATTAATAAACTCAAATATCTCAAAGATCATTCTCTGATTTTTAAGAAAGTTGGCTGAATTATACATGTAGGCCTGTACATTGACCTTAAATGTGTGTGTGTGTAAGCACAAAGCATTTTATATTACCTGTTCAATCTCCTATCTGAACCGAAGGTTTATATATTTTCTGGGAGAATATTGGCAGGGACATGATTCTGTTTTTTGGTCTTCACCAGGAAAGCTGAAAATGTAACATTTAAACATAAGTACATTTACAAGCAAGAGTCCTTTTAGGTCTGCTAATTTAAAACACGGTCATTCGGTACAATTCAGCCATATTACACTAGTTTTGGCCAGAAGATTAACTAATAAGTATTCTATGAAGTAACAGATCAGGCAGCAGATGTTTCGTAACAAAAAAAATATTTAAAATTATTTGTCGCCTTCAAAAACCAAAATTTTGTTTACAGCAAGCATTTCAGGGCTCTACTGAAGTAATAAAATCAACTGATCTCACTAATTGGAAGTTGTAGTATACCGAAAATGTATCAGATCATCGTTTTTAACCATTGTTAACAGCAAGTTGAATTTTACATTGAACTTTTAGAAGGAACTTTTCGAATACTAATTGAACTCTTTGCTATGAAATTTCTGAGAGAAGCCATGACAGATTCACACAAAAAAAAAAGATGTTCACAAGTCATTACTAAAATAACAATATGTTTCTGAAGGCTGCTTCAGACTCTCTGCTAATTGTCCATGACAACTTCAGGTATCAAAAATTATTTCCACAAAAGGTGACATTTTTTTTTAGATTTTAGACATTTGTAAATATGCAAAACTCTCAAAGCGAATTCTTGAAACTTACAAAATAGACAGAATTGAAACACTCTAAACTTATTCTGAATTCCCAATCAGTTCTTCGTTCCTTCCTTTTAAAATTTCGGAGTGGCTCATTGTTCAGGTATCTTCTTTAACCTGAAAAGATTTAGTGATATATCTAATTATTTAATGTAAACGAAATACTCATATAATTTTTAATACAGCAACAAATATTGAGTGACTTTGAGGGCAGAGGTCAAATCTATTTTCTTCGAGGGTGTGTAATGGTCAACTATTTCATGAGGCAAAAGGCAGAGGGAAATAGTAAGGAATCATTCTAGCCGTCATCATTAATTGTGCAAAGTTTGCTGACTGAAATAAATATTAAAACAGAACACTCTGTGAGTCATATATATCTATGTTCTGTTTTTTGGTAGGATATAAATTGCAATGTAGATCATGGACAAATGCAACTTCACAGTGGAGAGAAGCAACATGGATGTTCTGTTGGTGGTGAAATGTTCAGAAAATTGATGCGAAATATGTTAGGAGAATTCACACTGGAGTAAAGCCATATGGATGTTCTGTTTGTGGTGAAATGTTCAGTAAATCAATAGGAAAAATGTCAGGGGCATTCACACTGGAGAGAAGCCATATAGATGTTCTGTTTGTGGTGAAATATTCAGTAAAAAGAATTACACATTGTCTGCCATACAAATGCTCTGCTTGTGGTCAGAGGCTGAAAGAACAACTAATTCTTAATATTTCCAGAAATTCTTGGATAAAGGTTAGGATTATGGGTAGGGAAATCATGCACAGACATTTTCGACAATACTTAACATGCTTAATTTCCATGATGCCATGCAAAAACAAGCAC
Organism: Platynereis dumerilii; assembly: GCA_026936325.1. Taxonomy (NCBI): domain Eukaryota; kingdom Metazoa; phylum Annelida; class Polychaeta; order Phyllodocida; family Nereididae; genus Platynereis; species Platynereis dumerilii. The sequence continues at coordinate 3,502,295 of JAPTHN010000018.1, read as the reverse complement.
CGGTGATGAAAACGGGCATAGGTTCCAAAAATCGACATTGTTGCTGAAAAATCGGCATTGGTGCTTAAAATGGGCAATTTTCAGCACTGATGCCCATTTTCAGCGCCGGTGCCCATTTTCTACACTGGTTCTCGTTATTACAGTACAAATTCAATAAGCCATCATTTGCTTAATAATTTAATACTCTAGCTTTACTTTCATCTCAAAACTTGAAGTCACTTCATAAAATAAAGAACACTTATCATTGTCTCCACATCTAATAAATCTTGCAAAGAGTCAGAGACTTGGAGGCTTTTTACTGGAGTCGGAGTCAGTGTCAAAAGTGAAGTTGGAGTCAAAAATTAATTTGTGACTCCTGACTGCTGAAGATGAGATTTATATCATTTACACAAAACATAGTTGCAACAATTTGAAATGAACAATTTCACACAATACTTCCTTGTGAAAATCCTGTTGAAACAGATTGCAATTTTTGATTTGCTTACCTTATTATATTTGTGTGCACTTAGTCCGCGTCATCAGCGGCAGTCGTGATTAAGGAGACTTCAGGGGTGTGGTTGCAGTAGCCTCTAAGAAAGCCAAAAGAGTCCACAGTCAAAGTAGGTTTGCTTGCTCCCTGACTCCGATGCTCTGAAATAAAGTAACAATGGTACAATTTCTCTTTCAAATTTTATCCCATTTCCTGGACAATAAATGACGCAAATATTATGCCAGAACCACCTGGGAAGCTGAATTGTCCCAAAGGAAATTTTCCAATATTTCATGGAATTAATTTGAAAAGTGAACTTATTCTTAAGGTATTTTACCTTGCATAGATTAATTTCAAAAATGAGTCTTGATTATATTTTCACTTTAAAACTTCTTCAGAGCTCCACTTTTCAATGCTGTACAGTTCTTAAAACATTGCAAAATAGCAGTGACATTAATACCAAATTTAATCCATAGCCACCATATCACAAATGTATAAGCCTGTTTTTAGAGAGCACTGTATTTATTTTGCACGATTGTCTACTCTTGTTTCTCTCTACTTTTCTATCCTCTTAATAGTAGATATTCAAGCATGGTGGAATCACTTGAATATTCAAAATATTGGATATGCCAAGTACCAGGCGCTACAGGAGCAGAAGTAGGCTAATCACTTTACTTGTTTAGTTCAAGATAAAAAGTTAATTCATTTCTAGAACTTGGATCTTGAACGAGGCTGTCAACAGATTTAAAACATAGTTTGTCTATTGCCCGATTTAATTACATCGAACATATTTTAACAACCTCCATTTCTTTTTACCTTGCAATCAGTTTTCCAACTCGGAAAGTCATTGAGTTTAATTGTCTCCATCAAGCCAGGCTGTAAATTAAACAATATAAATGATCGCATAAAATGAACAAATTAAAACTGAGGAAAAAAACTAAATTAGCACTGAATATAAAGCGTGCCACTCCCAAGAAGGCAAGGAACTGGAGAGACAGGTGTAAGGACACAGCAATTATTGCAGAATTCAGAACTATTACTTCGAAATGTTATGAGAAATCAGATTCAAGCCGCTGATAGAATGTAAAGCAAAAAGCCACTTACTGTTTTGAAATGTGAGGGTTTCCGGCAGCTCTTCGGAGTCTTCGACAAGCCACAGTCAAGTTCTCCAACCTAAAGAACAAGAAGCACTATTTACACAATAACGCAAGGGTTGAAAATCTATCTATATACATTACAACAAAATGCTAAATGACTTTTCGATAAGGTTAGAGAAATATTTGAAAAAACAGTGATGATGAGAAACTACACTTTAAGTCATTGCTTTTTAATTCCTTTCTTTTAAAATAAAATACATTTGTTTATGCCTTATTTTTAATAGGTCATCCATGAGTGTCTAAAACTTTTGCGTCACTGACTTTGACACTGTTTTCACAAAGAAAAAATTGCCCAGCTAAAACTTACTGAGCCCCAAAGAGGACATGGAATCATGGGCGTACCACGTGTGCGATTTTTTTTGGGGCTGGAGGGGAGGCTACATTTGCCCGTATTACAAGGTCTATACTAAATAACTAATTCAAATGAAATGAAATTGGCTGGAAATCATTATTTTTCAATAATGTTCATTTAATCATCTGCCCATATAGTTTAGCCTTTTTGACCCCTCAGCCCCCACCTCTCATACGCCTATGCAGTATGCATGGAATTAAAATAAATAGATCATTGTGTTCGCTCACATACTTTTGTTTTTCATCCCAATCATTTGAATTCCCTGATATCTTACCATGGAAGGCCTGAAGTGATTTTTTCCATTTTTGCAGTAAAATTGCGATTTCCGTCAAAAGTCCCATTTGTGAAGGTCTTGTCATTCTGAAAGAACAAAGTAGTTGTGATGAGCATTCAGCTGTCAGCAATGTTCCAGATTTAGTCACATCAATATTACTACAAGAAGTAATAAAGGATGAAGAATATGTATTGAATTTGATCAGTCACCACTTAATTTCAAAATAGTTTTCAAATGACTTCTGAAACGCCTTCAAATTATTTTTCACCATTTAATCTTCTTTTTGGGAAGTCTGGAAATATACAATTTCTGATTAATAACTAAATTTATATTAAATTGCTCATTTTCGATTGTACAATGTCACTTCATATCATGAAGCTGGGTCTGATCAAATGCAGAAAGCTATGACTGATCTGACCGTAATTCTTGAATCTTCACTTAGAAAAAGTTTTAACATATTATTATATGAAAAATGCAAAAATATCAATAATCGGAAGTAAAGCAAACTATTCAAAATGGAAAAAGCCATGGAATGTATATCAATAAGTCTGATTTTCTAAATACATATTATCAACATTTGTGCTACATAGTTCTTGTTTAACATTATTACCATAAGAACTAATTTTGATTGATTAGGAATCCAAGATTGGCTCTCATGCGTTTATAGTAAACCATCAAGTAAATTTCGGACTTTAATTTCTAAATTATACTAAAATATTTCAGAATTTTTTTCTGCCTAATTGTAGTTTATAACTTGAGAATAACCTCCCTGGCAGAATAAATGGCAGAATTGGCTGACAAGGCGCGAAGAAAGTGAATCCGCAAATTCAGTCAAGAGGTCACAACTTGTTGGATACCACAAATGAACTGCACAATATTGAAAAATTATAATGATAACAATAATTTTGCTGTGAAAAAATTAAAATTTGGGATGGATGGATGATTGGGGTTTTACGTCCTGTATTTAGGTACTTGGTAGGCCAATTAGGACAGGGGGAGGACAGGCAATGAGACAAAGGATGATTGAAACAGTCGTCCAACACTAGAACAACCACCCCCCCCCCCCTAAAATGTGGGATAGTTGCACCATATGCAGCTTCACCAAAATGTGAACTTTACACACTCCTTTACCTTTTATTTAGGGTTTTAATCTTCAAAATGGAGAAGGCAGGGATCATCAGGAGAAGATAGCCAGGTTTCCTGTAAGCAAATCAATTGCAGTAATTACAATATGTTGTCTTAACTATGCCGGAAAAGTTTTAAATTAAAAAATTCAGCAGTTAGTGCCGCATAGTTTATTATCAATATCATAAATTAATATTATCATTAAAATCTTCAAAGAAACATTAACATTAGGTCAGATGCTCAAGTCGGTCCCATACCTGAGCCACTATTTTTGGATGGATGGATGATTTGGTTATACCTCCAGTATTTATGCACATGGTCAGTAGGATTAGGGCATTGGTAGGCTAATTAGGACAGGAGGAAGGCTGGTTACAGTAGTGGCCCGTTCTTTTCAACTGGGGGTTGACCTACCTACAGCAGCCTAATGCGCTACCAACTGAGCTAACACTCCACCAATTAATAATGAAAACTGAAAAAGTTCACTCTCCAGTCAAGGACAGCAGGCTCGGCTGTTAGCCCCCATTTATCATAGCCCCCATTTATCATTAATGCCTACTGTCCATGAGCCTGACTCCCACAATATCATAATATTTCCCCCAATAGTAAAACTTTCTGTCTGTCAATTTTATCCTTTCTTAAAAAAAGCTAACAAATTCTAACTGTCAAATTTACCTAAACGCCATGGTAAGCGTGAGATATATATGAAGATGAACTTCATAAAAAAATTTAACAAAAGATTTTTGATGCACAGTGAAAATAATATCAATGAAATGCATCAGTTTATGACAAAAACTACAAGTTGAATTTTACTTAGAATCAATGGATAAGCTTTCAAAATTAAAAACGGCACTATGAATCATGTTATCCAATTTACTATAACGGTCATTCAACGTTAAAATTTTCAACAAATTTTAGAAAACATTTCTACTCGACCTCCTCCGATATGTCTGAAAAATATCTCAGATTTCAACTCATCATCTGTAAAGAGTTCCGCCTTCAAAAATTTGTTTAAAAAACACAGTTTTTGAGGCTGTTTTGCCAAGGAAAGTTACTTTCTAAATATTGAAATTTTGTTATACATGAATGATATAACCTTGTTTGTTTCTCAAAATGATACCCTACCGAAAATTGTTTGTTGTTCCTTCCTTTTCAAAGTCAGGGTGGCTCATCATTCAGGTGTCTTCCTTAACCTGAAAACATGACGCTAACAATTTTTAGGGCAAAACTCAATCCATGGTTACTCAACAACATGATATTGTGATTAGTGCAATTAATTTCTTCCTGGATATGTGGCTACCTTCTTCCTGGTTACACTTTCCTTCACCAGCAAAAAGATTACAATCTCAGTAATAACTTTGAAAAAAAATATCGCCAATAAATTTGCGTTACAACGGATTGTGAGAATTGTACTCTGAGAAGTTTAACAGGACACACTTCCTGTCAGAAATTCTTGTGTTAATATCAGGATGGGTCGGTGTGTCACATTCAACATCTCACAGCATACTTCTCGCATCAAGCAGTCAATGTTCGGCTTTACGTCCAGTATTTATGCACTTGGTAGGCTAATAAGGACAGGAGGAGGACACGGCAATGAGGTGAAGGATGATTGAAACAGCCGTCCAACATAGGCCCAGGTGACCCGGCAAGAGCTGGATTCGAACCCTGGACCCAGCGATTGGCAGTCCAGCACGATACCACTAGACCAACCCTCCCCCCACTTGGGCAATATTGAAGTAATTGATACAGGAAGCTGTTAATATTTGTTTATATTGCTTAAGCATATCCTAAATTTGTAATGAAGGTCTATACAAGCTGAATATAACATTTTTTCACTGCCAGAAGCTTTTATAAACACTGAACAACACTCCATGCAGTCAGTATGTGGATAATAAAATAATTAATATTTTTTTGGGGCAAATATAAAAATATGAAATGTGTGTGGACAACATCATTTTTTACCATAACTAATGGGATTTTAATCTTCAAGCTGGAGAAGGAAGGCGTCATCAGGAGGAGATAGTTACTAGACTATATGTACCTTGAAACAAATAAATTGCACAAATACAGTAGTATGTTGCTTGAATAACCATGCATCGAAATACTACATGTATATATATATGGAACTGAAAAAATTTTGTGTTAAGTGTATTAGGCTTTAGAAGTGACTAGCAGCGCAATTTCAATATCATAAATTAACCGTACAAGTCATTAATAAGGTCATCATTTGAACTTCTTACAAATCTTAGAATAAACTGGAGCATTGCTTGTATCCTAGAGCTTGAACTCACTTCATTAAAAACGAATGATAGTATTCTTGTGAAAATACAGAGGAAACAGATGGATTATTTTTTTAATTGTTTTTGCATACCTGATATTTGTAAGCACTTAATCTGAGAAGAGGAATCATCAATGAAAATTGAAATAAAGGAGACTTGAGGAGTTTAAGTTCAAGTTGGAGTAGCCTTTTCAGAAAGCCAAAGAAGATGATAGTCATAGTAGGTTCACTTGCTACTTGATGCCCTGAAATAAAGTAATAAAATCCATAGATCTGAATACAATGTGAATAAAAAACTTGATTTACAATTTAAGTAAGAGGAATCAGGAGCACAGTGAATCCACAGTGAATCAATGAATTTGTTTGGATTGTTTTTTTTATGAGATCTTTTAATTATAGGCACATGTCGTGCAATTTACTATAACTGTTTTCAGGTTAACAGATTTTACATATCATGCACGACAATCAAATTTCAGGATAACATCTTGTTAAAAACACCTTTTTTAGATTTGTCCCTGGAAATGGCAGGACCTGGGCGTAAACTGTCCTCAAACTCTGGAATGTCTTGCCCCATATTGCATGTTAGTCCATAATAAGTCTGGAAAATGATAATAGTTAAAAAATATAAATTCATTATATTTCCGAGCAGCTGGTGCTACTTTGAAAATAACAGACAATTCTATGGAGCCACCGAGATGATATGTAACTAAAAAATATCGATTATCGCATTCAATCGCCAAGATTATTACGTTCTTTGCGAAGAATATCGTGTTCCTTGCGAGGAATAACGCGTTACCCCATGAAGAATGTCGCCTTCCCTTGCAAAAAATAAAGCATTCCCTCACAAAGAATATCGCTTTCCTTCACGAAGATTATCACCTTCCCTCACAAAGATTATCGCCATCCCTCGCACCCGTTCATATTCTGGCGATGATCGCATCCTCTTGTGACCATTTCTGTGATGCTATAACCAGACAGATGTTCAAGACAGGCTGTCCTGTATCCTTTTGGATAAGTACAGCTCCTGGAATACAGTAGTACTGCCATACTGTCATCTGAAACATCTGCCTGGTTGGAGCATAACAGAGACAATCGCGAGAGAACATGAAAGTTCGCAAGGGAATGCGATAATCTTCGCGAGGGAATAATGGTAATCTTTGCAAAGGAACATGATAATCTTTGCGAAGGAATGCGATAATATTTGCCAGAGAAAGTGAAAGATTGTGAGGGAATGCAATGATCGAAAACATCTTGAGGGAACACAAATGATCAAGGGAGAACATGAAAGATCACAAGAGAACGAGATTATCATCGCAAGGGAACGCTAAAATATATTTTTTAAAATCCCATATCCTCTGAGAGGCTGCATAGAATTCACTATCACCATCAGCTTCAATTTGTTGAACTTGATGATTCCGCCTTTCTTTCTGTCTGTAAAGTAGACCTTCCCAGTTGTTGTCTACAATTTAAGTATCTTCTTCTCTGGAAGAGGCCAAGTTTCTCAAGCAAGTCTGCAATTAGAAAAAATAAAATCAGACAAATTCTTAATTTCTCAATGTGCAAGAAGTAGTTGCACTTGACAGATATCATCTATTCATTCAGTTGACTATTGGGTGAATTATATCAAAGGTTGTGAATAAATAGCCTGTATTATCCAATTCCTCTCAACCAGGGAAGGATTACGTGGAATATTATTCCTGATTACTTGACAGTCGGTTGGTGTTTGACAGAGCTTTTAAGTTCAAGGGCCTCTGAGGCCCAAGTTGACCGTATAACCTATAGGACAGTTGACGTTGGATGTTGTTTGTCCTTGTAAAAGTGGGGAGGAGAACGAGGAGCCTTTGCCTTTGATCCTCCTTTTCAAATTTTGTGAGGCCCCCTTGCCATTTGAGGCATAGGTGTACGGGACGGCCGTTTCGTTGGGGGGGGGGGTCGCAATTTTGTCCTGAAATTTTATTTTAACATGCAAAAAATGGGACCAGGGCAGTCAGACTGCCCTGATATTGGTCATGATTTGCCCTGATGGGCCATTTGCCCTGATGCCAGGAGGGGGGCTGCAGCCTCCCCCCGACCCCCTGCGAAATACGCCTACGGAAATTTTGAGGCCCTGGGCACTGTGCCCTGGGCACTGTGCCCTATGGCACTGTGCCCTATGGATTAGGTCTGGATACTCAGGTCTGGGCCATCGCCATCTTTCCTTGGGTGAAATAACAGAATATTCAGGGCATGGTTCTGGGGTTATTTGTGGCTTTGAAAAATTGAAAAAAAATGGAAACATCTAGATTTTACCACAAGAAAACATGCTGAATAGCCTACTTGAAATATTTTTATCAGGCGATTTTTTGAGAAATGACAGGAATAAGAACATGTCAACAAAATTTCGGACGTCAACCTCGAGTGCTTCGGACGCAATTTTGACATAGAAAGAATGGTCGTACAGGAACCAAACTTAGCTCAGCATGTAGGAAATTAAATTTTCTAAACATTGGTACCACTTAGAAGGTGCTGCGCCCGATATTAACGCCTCCAGAGCGTGCGCCCATTCAAGTCAGGACGATCTAACAGCTATTACATAAAAAGAAACTTCTCTGCCTAATTTCTCGGCCAAAAATCATCGTAGAGAACTGATTTAAAGTGCAATAGAATTGTCTTGAGCTTGTCTTTCAGTTTCTGTAACCTTCGATGCAGTATAGTGCTTCAAAATATTGCGGCGAAGTCATTTTGTCCCAAAACAAATCAACAAGAAAGTCTCAAACTATAAGCAATTTGATAGTATACTACACCAGCTCACTCATTTTCATCAGCACACCATCAAATGACACTACAAATGTCCATGCAGTTGTTGAAATCAGATTGCAAAATGAGAAACATTCTTCCAGAAAGTGGATGAAGCCATTTTGGACATGTCACGTGATCCAGCAGGTCACATGACCTGATGAATGGGGGCAGGTCAGTCAATTCTAAAAATAGGTCATGAGCTGACGAATCAGAATCGAGATACCAAAGTTTCAGGGTCAACTCCAGTAGCCAATGAAAGCTGAGGAAACAAAGAGCTGACCTTGAACTTGGTTCCTCATCTTCGATTGGCTACTGAAAGTTCATAAACTATTTCTATAGCCAATCAGTTTGCTAGTTGAGAGACATTGACCAATCAGGTTAAGGGAATTATTGGGTCTTTGGGCAGAGTCAAAAGACTATGCCAATATCCAACAAAGTCTTTTGAAAGCTTTTGTGGATATTTGTGAGTGACTATATGAACTTTAGGCATACACAAGTGCCCCCTAATGTGGATATTAGGGTGGATTCTCATGGTCAAGATATTAGGGCATATTCGCATTGGTCAGTTCACTATTATCCAAAGTTGGATATTTGTCAATATCCACAATAGTCTAAAAGAGTTATTGCGAGTGACTTGGGCATGTATCCAAAGTATAAGATCTTTGCCAAAGTCCACTATTATCGGGAGTGAGCGATAATGAGTGATATAGGCATGCGCCCAAAGGACCTATATTTTGCCCAAAGGCCTCGCGGATATTTTTAAAGATGCGATGACTTTGGGAAAGTCATGCCAAAAGGAGTCGTAATGCCCAAAGGCCCTATAGTTGCCAAAAGACCCTATAATTTGCCAAAAGACCCTGTATTTTGCCCAAAGGCCTTATATCCATGCCCAATAGGCCTATTGGGCAAAATAGTGGATATTGGCGGTAACACCAAGCAACTCTCAAGACATTGAATGAGTCAAGACACTTTTGCAAATCAACACACACCTCTTCTTTGCTGGCTCAGAAGCAAGCTGTGCTGGAGGCTAATTACCTTCTATCACTAGCTCAATGGGAATCTCTCTAAAGTAACATGATGGCTAATATATTGCCCTAGGCAACAGGAAGCTCAAGAAAGAAGAAACCAAGAAAGAAGAAACCAAGAAAGAAGAAACCAAGAAAGAAGAAACCAAGAGAGAAGAAACCAAGAAAGAAGAAACCAAAAAAGAAGAATCCAAGAAAGAAGAAACCAAGAAAGAAGAAACCAAGAAAGAGAGAGTTGCGAAAACTTGTGTTCAACAGCATGAGTTGAATATCTGGAAACTGTACTGTCACCTCAAATTGATCACCATGCGCAAGTTTGGCCTGCCGAACAGCCAGGGGGATTTATTGTGAATCAGTTTGGAATTTGTAGTGGACATTGGTCATCAGTTCTTCATGAATATGTATTCTCCAGAGTTAAGACTGACAGCTATTCCTTTCACGCTTCAAATTTGCATTAACAAGGTGTCAACCAAGATTTGATTTAGCTACAATCATTTCCCCAAAATCTGTGTTACTTGAACCCATCCAAATTGGCATGGTAGCAAATTTATTGAATACATAGAGGCTAGAGTAGCAGGAAGTTATGGTAACAATGAGGTCAATAAAAAAGACGAGTAAGAGAAGTTTTGGTGAAGAATTGTATCGATCACTACTCTCAAGATGGTCTTACACACAGCCGAGGGGATTTCTTGTGAATCAGTTCGGTATTTGCGACTATCCCTTTCGTGACATTTTCTTCATGAATATTTTTGTACAGGCTGGCAGTGATGAGTCAGGAATTTTGTTTACACCTTGATTAAGCATCAGCAAGATGTCAAAATCAATAGCCCTGAATTATGTTATTCTGAATGTGATTATCACCAAGACAAGGTCCTTTACCTTTATATTTTAACAAAATAAGTCAAAAGGGATTACTTTTGCTTGTTTGCAAAATGGCAACAATAATTTCTCAAGTTTGACACAAGCAGGTCGAAAGGGTTAACTTCTTGGCATCTTTCAACACATGGGCTTCTTATAAACAGTCCTCCTGGCACAAACTGGGCACTCCAGTGTGCATAGAAGTATACTGTATCTACAGCTGAGTCGAGTCTAGCATGGTGTATTTCGCAATTTCACAGTCTGGTAAGCAGACAAGTTTGCTCTAACAGTTGGCCCAAGGCAATTCTTGGTCAGCCTTAGAGACCAGATATAATTTGTAGTTTTCGTATTGGCAGACCAAACATATTTTCTGCCTATGAAAAATAAAAATTATACACTGTTTTTTTTTTCAACCAACCAACCTTAAAAAAACTGTCTTGACAAGATCTGAGAAGCTAAAGAACAATTATGTTTGGCCTTGAAAATCGTCAGCGATTCTCAAGACACCTCTGAACCGGACGGACCCCTATATACAAATTGGTACAGCTCTAGGTGCCTCAGAAGCAAGCAAGATGCTAATTGCCCTTCTATAGATTACAAGGTATCCCTCTTAAGTGACATGATGGCAAATCTATTGCCTAAAGCAGTGGAATGTTTCAGGGAAGATGAGGCAAGGAAAGAGTTGGGTCAGGCGAGTCAACGACTTCTGTTGAATATTTGAAAACACGCTTGACACTTTCTATCGATCACTACTCTCACGATCGGCTTTACAAACAGATGAGCGGATTTGTTGTGAATCAGTTCGGAATTTGCAACTGTCCCTTTCTTGACACTAAGTCTTCTTCATGAATATATTCTAGAGGGTTGCAGTGACACCCCGGTAATTTGATTCACACATTTATTCAGGTGTCAAATTAAATCCAAATTATTTTCCCTGTACCAGGTCTTGAATGCATACTGAAGTGCATTATTGGCACAAAATCTACAATTTGAGCCACCATTTCCCTAAAATGTTTTGATAGTTTCTGTTTTAGTTTTACAACATTTGCTTTGCAAATGTTCAGTTAAAACATGAGGCAAAGGCATCAGAAACATCAACATCCAAGTATTGAGGCCAAATGAGGCAATGTATCCTTTCCGGAATAACGTCAATTTGTAAGATCAACAAATACAGCTCTTGAATTTTCCAGAGGGGAATTGTGATGTTTTTTTAATTGGCAAATGGCAATTAGACATGTGACACCTATACATTTGCAAGGCATCAGGTTGTTCCATGAAGAATGCAAGGCCAGGTTCAGAATTGAATTTGAAAGTTTTTTTTGTTCTTCTTGTGTCTTGACATGGGCACAAGTGCATATATAATTTATATATTCTTTGAAACAGGAGAAAACATCAACATGGTTCTTTTATTTAAAGTTTTCCAACTTGTCTGCAAGTTCCAATATATTCATGTCTAAATTCTAAAATATCAAAATTTATGTATATCAAAATAGATCCCAATGGATTTACCAAACTGTTACTGTAAATGTAATTATCACCTGGACCAGGTCTTTTATCTATAGATTAAGAAAAAAAGGCATAGATTTCAGGTGATTTTAGTTCTCACATAAAATTAAATCCATAATTTAGCAAATGTGACATGCAGATTCAGAGATTATATGGTTAATTTTTGACATTTTTTTCTTTGCACCTTCTCATACACGAAGTCCTCGTAGCACCGACTTGGCACTTCAGCGTGCATGAAAGCATACTGTATCAACAGCTGAGCCTAGTCTAGTATGGTGTATTTCCCAATTTTACAGTCTAGATAGCAGACAAGTTTACTCTAACTTACTGTTGGCCTGAGGCATTTCTTGGTCAGTCTTACAGACCAGATATAATTAATTTGTAGTTTTTGTGTTGGCAGACCAAACATATTTTCTGCCCACAAAAAAAAAAATTGACCTTAACCTCAATTTTTGTTTACTTATAAAAAATTAAATAATAAAATACTGAGATTACAGCTATTTTTTGTTTCACCGACCTAACTTAAAAAAAGTGTCTTGACAAGATCTAAGAAGCTAAAAAACAATTATGTTTGGCCTTGAGAATTCATGAGCAAGTCTTAGGACACCTCAAGACTGGGAGGACCCATCTACAAATTACTACAGCTCTATGCATCTCAGAACCAAGCGAGATGCCAATTACCCTTCTTTAGATCACTAGATATCCATCCAAAGTGACATTATGGCAAATCTATTGCCTGGAGCAGTGGAAAGTTCAGAAAAGATGAGGCAAAGAAGTGTAGAGTCAGGCCAGTTGTGGTCAATGACTTCTGTTGAATATTTGAACAACACGTTTGATACTTCCTATCGATCACTACTTTCATGATTGGCTTTACAAACAGCCGAGTGGATTTATTGTGAATCAGTTCGGTATTTGCAACTGTCCCTTTCTTGACACTTCTTCATGAATATTATTCTACAGACTGGCAGTGACGGCCATCCATGAATTCGATCTACACTTCGATTAAGCATTAGCAATATGTCAAAACAGATCCCAATGAATTTACCAAATTTGTTATTCTAAATGCAATTATCACCACGACAAGGCCTGTTACCCTTATAAATTAACAAAATAGGTCAAAAGGGATTACTTTTGCTCATTTGCAAAATGAAAACAATAATTTCCCAAGTTTGACAACATGCAGGTAGAAAGGGTTAACTTCTTGGCATATTTCTACACATATTTCTTCTAAACAAACCCTCCTGGCACCAACTCGACACTACAGTGTGCATAGAAGTATATACTGTATCTACAGCTGAGGTGAGTCTAGTATGGTGTATTTCCCAATTTCACAGTCTAGTTAGCAGACAAGTTCGCTCTAACTTACAATTGGCCACAGGCAATCCTTGGTCAACCTCCACCCAGATATAATTAACTTTTAGCTTGTCGTACTGACAATCCAAACAGATTTTCTGCCAATGAAAAATAAAAATTAACCTCAATTTTTTTTAACTTGAGGTAATAAAATACTGAGATTACAGCTATTTTTTGTTTCACCAACCTACCTTAAAAAAGTGTCTTGACAAGATCCGAGAAGCTAAAGAACAATTAAGTTTGGCCTTGAGAATCATTAGCAAGTCTTAGGACACCTCCAGACTGGGAGGACCCTCATACTAATTACTACGGCGATATGCATCTCAGAACAAAGTGAGATGCTAATTGCCCTACTTTAGATCACAATGTATTCCTCTAAAGTGATATGATGGCAAAGCTATTGCCTGAAGCAGTGGAATGTTTCAGGGAAGATGAGGCAATAAGAGTTGGGTCACACGAGTCATGGTCAACAACTTTTGTTGAATATTTGAAAAAGACACTTGACACCTTCTATCAATCACTACTCACGATTGGCTTTACAAACAGCTGAGCGGATTTGTTGTGAATCAGTTTGGAATTGCAGCTCACTCTTTCTTGACACTTCTTCATGAATATATTCTAGGGGGTGGCATTGAAGCCTCGAAAATTGGATTTGCACATTGATTCAGATGTCAAATCAAATCCAACTTAGGACTATTTTCCCTGTAGGCCTCCAGGTCTTCAACGCATACGGCTATGCAGTATTGACACAAATATACAATTTGGGCTGCCATTTCACTTGATGTTTAGATGATTCCATGCAGGATTGTTTTAAAATAGAAAAAAAATCTCAACCTATTTTCCTCTCATCAGGTCTTAAACTCCTGCTGCTGCAGAATTGGCACAAATCTACAATTTGGGTTGCAATTTCCCTCATATGTTTAGATACTTTTTGTGTTTTTCTTTCAAGAATTGCTTTTCAAACGTTCAATCAAGACATGAGGCAAAAGCAGAGAAACATCAGCATGCAAGAATTTAGGCTAAACGAGCCAACGAATCCTTTCAGGAATACCTCAAGTTTACAAGATCGACAAATGATACTTTGAATTTGCCAAAGGGGAATTGTAATGTTTCTTTAATTGGCAATTGGACATGAGACACCAATAGATACATTTGCAAAGCATGATGTTGTGCATTAAAGAATGCAAGGACAGGTTCAGGCTTTTCACCATCAAATGGTAAGTTTCTACAAATTGTTTTTTTGTCTTTCTTGTGTCTTGACATGAGCACAAGGGCATATAATTCTAACATTTTTTGTCACAGGAGAGCACATGCCAATGCAGGATTTAATTATTTAAAGCTTTCCCATTTTAAGTTTTCCAACTTGTCTGCAAGTCTTAATTCTAAAACATGTACGTTAGGAGATTAATAAAGTATGTGGTATCACAGAGTATTCTTTTGACATGAGCAGGGGTGCCGGAAAGAAATGAGGGCGGCAGGGACGGTCAGTCGAGATAGGTTATATCTAATTCGCGCGACAAAAGTTTAATGTAGCACCTATAATAATTTTGAATATATACTTGAAAATTTTTTGCCTAAATTCACTGTAAATCAAGGCCTAAAAATGTTTTTTCCTTGAGATCAAAAGGGCAACATTGCCCCCCCTTGTCCCCCCTGTTCCGGCACCCTTGGACATGAGAGACGAGAGACATAATTCTAACTTACGGCCAAGGATTTAAGAGTGTTTACATTCAGCTTTTTGAAGAAATAAATGATGTCACAACACATCCTATTTTTCACTTAGAAATGAATTGCCAATTTGTCATTGGGGAACTTGTGACCCAACTGGTAGGTAATGGCATAACTCAATCAGTGACTTTGGCTGATAAAATGGCAAGCATATGGGCCAAGGACATGCATGGCAAGTTATTTAAGCTAATTTTTTCTGTCTTGGAAGGAAGACTTTGTTATATATAATTATATATGATATTCGAAATAGATAATAGTTTAGGTGTGATTGAAAAGTCTAAAACAAGAGAAAATACCTTTACACATGCAAAATTGCTAAGATTATATGTTGTAGCTTTAATTATTCACAATAATCGGAACAAAGGTAATTACCTTTAAATTAGTTAGTGCAGGTTTAGGATCGGATGAGAAACTTTCGGTTTGTCGCTCAATTTGCGCTTTATCCAGAAGATCGAGGAGCTTATTGTGGGCATGGGAATACCTGGAAGAACCCTGGGAAGCATCCTGGAAGAGCGTGCCAACCCGCGTCCAGTTGAAATGGCGAAGGAGTTGCATCACGGCCGGATTGAAGTCGCTGTCACTCGGAACAGTCCGAAAGAAGTTGGGGTAGGCTGCTCTGTCGGAAAGTACTGGGTTTGTGTCAGCATAAGAGAGCTGCAAAGAGAAAGAAATGGACACATGGTTATTACTGTAAGTATAATGGTTGTCATTGGATGAAGGACATGAAAAAAGCATTTCTTTTGACATTATGATGATAAGGTTGGAGTGAGTTGTGTCAAAAAAGAAAAGGACCCTTGTCATACTTGGTTATCATTTGGAGTAAATATAATGATTGTCATATGACATGAAGAAAAAATTCTTTTGTCATTTTGATGATAAGATTGAGGAGAGTCGAGTCAAAAAGAAGTGGACACTTGGTTATTATTTTGAGTAAAAATTGTCATGGGATGAAGGACAAGAAGGAAATATTTCATGATGGTAATTTTCATTGTTCAAGTGATCTGTGTCAAAAAGAATTGGCTTAATCGGGTAGCACACTGACATTACAATTGATCACAATGCTTATGCATCAGACCGCTACAGACACACCAAGGTTGGTAAGTCCTTTGAATCAACCACCTTGCTGTAATGTTGGACTAATTGGGTTCATGGTTGTTGAATCAAGGGAATTGCACAGACTATCCCTACTTCCATGTACTGTTAAGGAGGTCAGCATCATGCAGCAGAGAAGGGCTAGTAAATGATTGAAATGCTTATGGTGTGGGAATTTAGTGCTCCTTGTGTCGTAAGATCATCCTTTTAGCCGTATATTTCTTGAGGTATTGTCTCTTCTTGCAGTGAAAAAAACTCATAACAAAAGCTATGTACATGATGTAAAAGAAAAGGAAGGTGGTCACACAAGGCAAGTCACTCAGAACAATAAGTTCCTTATCACACGGACTGTATTTAATGTACAGGAAAGGGAAATGTCATGTGCTGTTAACAGTAATAATTTCAGGCAGAACAGTTATCTTAGTTGATGGACATAATACTATGCTATTACTGCATGATAGGAAGTAAGGCAAAAGGGAGATACGGATTAATCATAGTGCTATCACTATCAGCCAAAAATGTCCAGGATAATGTCAGCGAAAAGATATTAAGATAAGATAACGCAATTGGAAAAAAGGTCTGTCATTGCATAACATGAACCCAGCAAATTTCCAAAGCTGTTTGTCAGTTTAGTCCAGAATTTTTTAATTTTTAGCTTCTCGGATCAATCGACCCAACAGATTTTCTGCCTACTATACGGAAAAAAGATTGAGCATAACCAGAATTTTTATCAAATTGACATTATAAAAAATTGAGATTTCACCTTTTTTTTTCTGTTCTACCAACGACCCTATAAAAAGTGCCTTGAGAAGCTAAAGATCAAATATGTTTGGCCTAAATATGTTTATGACATTGTTAGGACGACTGCGATGAAAGACTCCCACATGAAATCTCTGAAAAGTCATTTGTGATATGGTTGCAGAATTTAGACAATTTTCGCACAGACAAGAAAAAAGCAATTTTGGTACAATGTCTGCATACGACCTGATAATGTGTTCTACATACATCCTAAACTGGTGATTGTTGGAAACGTTTCAAACCATTAATATTTATCATTGAATATTTCCCTAGCATTATAGTAACAACTTTGCTGAGCATGTTTATTTTAAGGCATCAGGTGGCTTTAGATAAGCTAAAGCAATTTCTAGAAATACATTAGCATTGGACAGGGAAGACCACTTAGGTCAGGTAAACTCTTAAAATTTCACATTTCAGAGAGACAGTATGGCAGCTTGACAAGAAAAGCCCACTACTGCTAGTACAATGAATACATTAATCTGATCTTGAATAAAATGTATTGCGTAAAAGACTCTTCAAAAACACAAAAAGTCACAAACAACTCTTGTTATTCTCCAAAGCTGCCGAGATGAACAATTTGCAGAAAACACATCACGACAAATTAAATATTCGTGAGTAAGCTCCCAATGCACAACTCAAAATTGTGGGAATCAAAGAACTGAGCAAAAACAAAGTGACAGCACATAGTTCACAGTGAATCAACATGCAGAGAACAAAGGAAACACTCATTTTTGGAAATTGCTGGTAGCCTTTGATGCAATAAGTAAACTGTCTGCATAAAAGATGGGACTGTTAAAAGACAGGTCTCTTGGAGATATTTATGAACGTCTATAGCAAACAACAAAGAACACTATCATCTTTGTAGACATTCTGTCCAAAAGCACAGGCCTCAGTCTAATATCTAGAGTCCTTTCTTTATACTTGTCAGTGTAATATATTCAAAGGTGCCATGCTCTTACTGAGCTTGTTGACTTCATCTGGACATAAAATAGGTCACTTGTGGAATCAGCCATTCACAGAAGTTCTCACAAAGTTTGAATTTGTAACAACATCTCTGATAGGTTGGGTTCAAAAGTGACCTATTTTCTATCCAATCAGAACATGGTACCTTTGAATAGCTTAATGACAAGTGAGACAGGACTGTCAGGCTTGGGCTGTGGTGAAATTTCAGACTAACATGATGTTATTTCAATCTAATCTTTCAAAATTTCTTATGTCTGTTGAATGAGTTTAATTGTTAGCATGCATGACAATAACTAGGTGCAAATCATAGTTAACTCAATTAATAAAGTTATGAATGACCAATATATTCCTCAGTTTTAAATGTTAAATAGTCAAATTCCTAAATACATATCATATAAAGCAATAAAATGTGCAGCACATCATAAATTGTGTTTTGGTAAAAATAACTGCTTCAAATAACTCAAAACGGAAACCTTAAATGTCCTTGCTTTGTATAACTTGTTGATGAAATCTATAAGAGACATAGCAACACAAAACCATAACGTTTCAAGGAACCGTCTTAAACGAATTAAGTGACATTTCTATCAAAGTTAATTCAATCCTGTAATTGCATGTTAACAGTTGTCAGCAACATATAAAATGATTACTTGGAAGTTTTGATGTCAAAACCAAGTTGAATGTGGAATGTTAACGTTTAGCTGTGGTGCAAATTTTCGGCTTGATGAAACTAATTACATTTTTAGTCCAGAATTAAAATAATATCATAACTTTTTCAAAGAATTTATTCTGTAGACAGTTAATTTGAATTTGGAGAAACTGTTTTTGATGCGTTTGATATTGCTGGTTGGTTTAAAATATTAGGGCCTTGGTCTATGTATGTTTATCATGTACAGTGTGTTGCATCGAAAGGATATAGTGTAGATGGATGATTGGGATTTCTTGTCCAGTATTTATATATGTGGTAGACAAATTAGGAGAGAAGGAGGGCCTGTCAGTGTGGAAAAGGATGATTGAAACTGCTGTTTGATGTAGGTCATATAAATTCATTTCAATGAAGGTCAGTTGTTACAGACATGTTAAAATTAATACATAGCTTTTAAGTAATATCTTTGATATTAATTATGAAAAATCACTTTTTTTTTCAATAGCTTCAAAAACATAATGGCAGTCTGACACTGAAGAGGTAACATGATTTTGTGAAACCTGTCTTAGAAATAGAGCACTGTCTGACAGTATAAGTTAATAACCAGTGTTTGCCTAAATGCATAGGTTTGACATTATTAGGGACCGTTCAGAATTTATGACTGGGGGGGGGGTGGGAGTTTTGCTGGAACTTCCCATCAAAAATTGATACCCGCCCTTGAGTTTCATGCGGATTTTTAGTACCCCACCCTTAGGTTTCACGCGTATTTTTAGTACCCCCCCTCGACATACAAAGCAATACACACATATATACTGTTATACATGGCCACGTGTGCAGATTCGCGTCATTTCGCGGACTTTTGCGCGAAAGAAAGCCCAAATAAAGTGAGTTTATGCGTGTTCCTTAAAATTTTTTCTTTGCTAAAATTTCTTACCCCCCCTTGGAAGTGTTGTCAAAAATTAATGCCCCCCTTGAAACACGTGTGAAAAGCAAAACTCCCACCCCCCCAGTCATAAATTCTGAACGGTCCCTTATTGATTTTAAAAATGAAAATTAGAGGAAGGCTGTTTCCCTTTAAAGGGCTTTCACGGGATTAGTTTGTTCGCTGGAGTCGCCTTTGCAAATATGCATTATGACACTGAATAGATTAGGGGTTGTGTTTAGCGGAGATGAAGAATGCTGAGCTCCAAATGAGATTTCCTGGATAAATCCTTTGAAAGCCTGTGTTGGTATTTTTCCTATTTATGGATGATGGTATGAAACTTGCCTGTCACAAAGCGTAAGGTACATGTAACTGTTTGTTAATTTGTTACATCTTTAATAAATTAAAAGAAATAGGAAATATTTTTGAGGCATAGTGTCTGAAATGTGTGAATGCTTATAGAAAATAACTCCTCTGGACCTGGTATCCACACCCTTTCTAACCATAATATTTGCTGTAGTCGTTTACTGCCAGACACTGGGTGTGACTGATAATAATTATTAGTCTACTCTCTGAGCTCAGCAGCCACATCAAATGCCGCAACAAGTTAAAAAGTTTTATGTTTGAGTTTCAAAAAGTCTGGGTCCTGTCTTATGTCTTGTCTTATCCAAAAGACAGTAATGCGTTCACAGAATGCTGACTGCATAATATTGAAAACAGAAATAATGAAATTTTCATGGCGTTATAACTGCACAAAAAGTCACAAACAACTCTCTTTATTCTCTAGAGCTCTCAAGATGAACAATTTCCAGAAACACAGCACAAACAAATTAAATATTTGTGAGTATGCTCCGGATACACAACTCAAAATTATGGGAATCAAAGAGCTGATCAAAAACAAAGTGACATCACATAGTTCACAGTGAATTAAATGCAGAGAACAAAGAAAACATCCATTTTGGAAATTGCTGGCAGCCTTTGATACAGTAAGTAAACTGTATACATGATAAATGAAATTGTTAAAAGACAGGTCTCTTGGCGAAATGAATGGACATCCACAGTGAACAACAAAGAACACTGTTATCTCTGTAGACATTCTGTGTATAAGGCTAAAAGCGCAGGCCTAATTCCAATAGAGTCTTTTCTTTACTTGTTATTTTAGATATTCAAAGTTGCCATGCTCTGATTGAGCCAGCTGAATTCATCTGCATGGACAGAAAATATGTCACCTTTGGAAACAACCATTCACAGAAGCTCTCACAAAGTTTGAATTTGTAAGAGCTTCTCTGATTGGTTGGGTTCAAAATTGACCTATTTTCTGTCCAGATGAAGTGAGCAGGCTCAGGCAGAGCATCATGCCTTTGAATATCTTAATGACAAGTGAGACAGACTATCTGGCCTCTCAATAGCAATACTTCATTGGACCTTTTAGAGGTCTCCCTGACTCTCCCAGCTCCATTACCGTAGATCAGCAGAGCAGAGCTCAGTATCCATCCAATCTTTTCTTGTGCAATTGCTGTGTCAATGACGCAGCACGCTGTCGCATCCTTATTAATGGGCGCAGCACCTTCTAACTGGTACCAGTGTTTAGGAAATTAAATTAATTTGAACTTGGAGAAACTGTTTTTGATGCGTTTGATATTGCTGGTTGGTTTGAAATATTAGGGCCTTGATCTATGTAAGTTTACCATGTACTGTGTATTGCATAGAAAGGATACAGTGTAGATGGATGATTGAGACTTATTGTTCTGTATTTATACATGTGGAAGACAGATTATTAGAGAAGGAGGGTCTATCAGTGTGGAAAAGGATGATTGAAACTGCTATTCGATGTGAGTCATAAAAAATTCATTTCATTGAAGTTCAATTGTTATTATACGAGGGGTTTTCCAAAAGTTCTGTCCAACTTGCCATAACTTTTGCAATATTTAATACAGAAAAATGATATTTGGGTCAGATAATATTGAAGTAATTTCCAAATGATCCTGAAAAAATCAGATCATAGAAACAAAAATAAATGGTTAATTTGTTGCCATGGAAACCAAAGTCATGAAATGCGGCCCAGGGCACTATTAGGGACACATATTCATTATATCTTGTCAAAAAATGTCATTTTTACCAGGGTTACAGGACAAGAAATATATTAAAAATAATCCCTAACATTTCACAAATTCTTGTAATAATGAACTTGACACTGAGTACATTTCCTATAACCTTATATCCCCTAAAAATCAATGCCTCATAGTCCTTATATTAAGATCACGGTTGGTGTTTCGCAGATTTTTTGTTCTTTACGATGGGTTTTCCATAAGTTCCGTCCAGCCTGTCACAACTTTTGCTACATTTTACATATAAAAATGATATTTCGGTCAGTTGATATTGAGAAAATTTGCAAATGATCCCCAAAAAATCAGATCATAGAAGTAAAAATTAATTGTTGATTTGTTGCTATGGAAACCAAAAGTCATGAAATGTAACCGAGAGCTTGTTAACAGACACATACTTGACATATCGTGTAAAATATGTAATTATTACAAGAGATATTGAAAAGAATTTTTCAAAAACATTCATAGTCATTTCACAACTTCCAAAAATAATGACTGGTACCTTGTAAATACGTTTTCTCATACTTTCTATCCATTTCTAAGTATGATATCTCAGTCTTCATGTTAAGGTCAGTTTTGGCATTTTCCAGTCTTCTTTTCTTAAGTTTTCCATTATGTCTTCTCTTCACTCAGAAAAAGTTTTGTAAAAATTTTAATTGGTTCTGTCACTCATACTGTCTTCCTTGTATGTATGATAAAAGGTTCTTACACTCTCTGCTAGTTTTATCCAATTAAAATGAAAAAATGTAACAGGTACATATGATGTCATCCATATCCAAAAATTTCTCATCTCGTAAAAAACTGAGAAACTGCATGAGTGATGGTAAAGTAACTGAGATGTAACAAAAATACCAGTTTCCATTGTTATTAATGATTTTACAATTAACTCTTTATATTTCATGTAAAAAATTGATAATATACTTCAATTCAATATGTCAAGACACAGATAATGCAAGCAAGTGTTCAGTTCGTTTTAAGTGAGATCTACAGTCTGGGCCGCATTTCATGACTTCTGGTTTCCATGGCAACAGATTAAGCATTTATTTTTAATTTTACGATCTGATTTTTTAGGAGTTATTTGCAAATTACGTCAATATCATCTGACCCAAATATCATGTTTCTACATCAAATCTAGCAAAAGTTATGACCAGTTGGACAGAACTTATGGAAAACTCCTCGTAACAAAACAACCCAAGTCAGGGTCACTGAGTAACAATATCACGAGCTGTTGTGTGAATTAATATCACTCGAGCCCGCAAGGCGAGAGTGATATTAATTCACACAGCAGCGAGTGATATTTTACGAAGTGCCCTGACGCGTGGTTGTTTTGTTTTTATCACCTGGTTTAACCTCAAATTTTCAGTTATAAAGAGGGACTATTTTCTGCCATTACAAAAATGAGACGTTGCCATGAAGCAACAATGGATATGATGTCACAATCCCATTATTCTGGCCCTTGTTTGGTTTGTGACATCATCAGGCAGCTGAAAAGCTGGTGATGTCATAACCGTTGTTAAAAAATATCGCCCTTGAAGGGTGATATTTTTTACAATATCATAGGCCCTGATATTTTGACTGTAAACAGTGATATTCACAACCAACCAGGTGATAAAGACATGTTAAATGTGACACATAGCTTTTATGTAATAACTTCTATTTCATGAAAAATTAATGATTTTTTTTTTAAAAAGCTTCCTGAAACATGAAATATGTTTTATATGCATATATCTTCTGAATCACTAAGTGATCTGATTCATTCCACAACCAAGTCACATGAAAACTCTGTGGAGAAAATATCAGAATGACGGACAGCTAGCTCTCATACATTTTATTGAAAACTTCTTCGCTATGATATAATGGGCTGTCTGGCACTGAAGAGTAATATGATATTTCATGAAATCTGTCCAGGAAATGGTGAGCTGTCTAGCAGTGTCAATTTACCATCAGCGTTTGCCTAAATGCATTAGGTTTTTACGTTATTACTGATTTTAAGGATGAAAATTAGAGAAAGGCAATTTCGCTTTAAAGGGCTTTCACAGAATTAGTTTGCTTGCTGGAGTAGCCTTTGCAAATATGCATTATGACACAGAATAGATTAGGGTTGTGTTTAGCGGAGTTTAAGAATGTTAAGCTCCAATTTACTAATGAGATTTCCCGAATAAATCCATTGAAAGCCTGTGTTGGAATTTTTCTTATTTATGTGAAGATGGAATGGAACTTGCCTATCACAAAACATAAGCTCACTGTTTGCTGAATTGTTATGTTTATTAAGATGATCAAGGAAAGGGTTTGACTCGGTATATCCAAAATGAATAAGGTTGACAAGTAACTCTTCTGGAGTCTGGACTTGGCATCCACACCCTTTTTCACCAAAAGATTTGCTCTAGTAATTTACTGCCGCGACTGGGTGTGACTTATAATTAGTCTACTGGCTGAACTCAGCCGCCACATCAAATCCGCAGCATGTTAAAAAGTTTTATGTTTGAGTTTCAAAAAGTCTGGGTCCTGTCTCATGTCTTGTCTTATCCCAAAGACAGTAATTCATTCACAGAATGCTGGCAGTACATTAATCTGATTATGAATGAAAAATATATTGTAAACTGAGTGTACACATTATGGCGTTATAACTGCACAAACAGTTAGAAAACAACTCAAGATTGTTATTCTCCAGAGCTCTCAAGATGAACAATTTCCAGAAACACAGCACAAACAAATTAAATATTCGTGAGTATGCTCCGGATACACAATCAAAATTACGGGAATCAAAGAGCTGATCAAAAACAAAGTGACAGAACATAATGCACAGTGAATTAAATGCAGAGAACAAAGGAAACAGCCATTTTGAAAATTGTTGACAGCCTTTGATGCAATAAGTAAACTGTCTGTATAAAAGATGAGACAAGTCTATTGGCGAAATGAATGAACATTCATAGTGAACAATAAAGAACATTATCATCTAGAAGGAAATAAGGTGTAAAAGTGTAGACTTACAAGATGTGTTTTGATAGAATCTTAATGTCTGCTGGGTTAGTTACAAACAATGTTTGAAGAGACAGCAGCTCGACGGTGAAAGTGCAAAACCTCGTAAGTCAAAAAAATCTGTTTTTCAGAAGTTGGAAAAAACTATCACAGATAATTTTTTATGGTAATGTTCATTTATATGCGAGTTAGGCTCAACGTGATTTATAGAAAGTGAGACCCTGTTTTAGCATAATTTTTTGTCATAGGTCATTGACCCCTGTATTGATGCTACCATCAGATATGAATGAAAACGTCGAGTTACAAGGTTTTGCACTTTCACTTTCTGCAAGTTAGTGAAAGTGCAAAACCTCGTAACTCGATCATTTATCACATTTCTAAGCAACTTGCAGCATTGAATGTACTTCCAATCTATAGCTATAAAGTAAAAATTATGATTTGACCATAATAAATAACAACT
Organism: Platynereis dumerilii; assembly: GCA_026936325.1. Lineage (NCBI taxonomy): Eukaryota > Metazoa > Annelida > Polychaeta > Phyllodocida > Nereididae > Platynereis > Platynereis dumerilii. The sequence continues at coordinate 3,477,433 of JAPTHN010000018.1, read as the reverse complement.
GCTAATTTTAATTAGTGGCTACAATAGCAAAAATGAGGAAAATAGCAATTTTTCAAATTTTCATGCACAATTTTTTTCAATAGCCTACATCACTAAAAAAAATATAGGGAGGTATAGATTTTTTAATAGGGAAATTTCCTGAGAGCCATAAAAAAGTGCCGCAATCATTGTTTTTCAAAAAAAGTTGAAATATCCGAAAAATATGAGCTTCTAAGTTCTGATTTGAGTTACGAGGTTTTGCACTTTCACTTTTTGGAACAAATCGACATACAAGGTTTGGTGAAATCATTCTGTTACCAGTGTGTTACAGCTTCAAAAAACAGCAAACTGGCAAGGTGACCAATTGACAACATGTATTGGATATTGAAATAGTCATTCCACCCAAAATCTAAAAATGGCAAAATTTTGACATACGAGGTTTTGCACTTTCACCATCGAGCTGCTGTCTCTGATTAAAGATTATTCTATCATTCAGGATAATAAATTGGCCCAAATCACTATTGACTCAATCAATGAACTTATGCATGAAAGGTAAATTGCAGAATTTTTATTGTTAAATATATTATATCTATTAGAAACATAAATCAGCCAATCACATGCCAGTATTTCACTGCGACAATTTCTATATTCTCTGTTGTCCACTTATCATCACATGTTTGAGTGTTTGTCTCATGGTATAAGCTATTTATTCACCATGGGATTGGGTTACGTGTTTATCACACCTTGGGCTGAAGTCTTCGGGTGATAAATAAATGACATATCCCTTCTCCAATGGTGAAAAACCTATACCATAGGCTAATTCCTTTATGCATGCAAACATATCATAAAGCAACTAGGTGTAGCACATATTCAATGAAATCTTGGTATTTGTCTACATCAAATAAATCACACGGAATTCTTAAATGTCCATGTTTAATATAAATGAGCAAAGGAATAAAAAAAAAAAAGAAATTATGGAAACAAAGCCATTATGTCGTAAAGGAAATATCTTAAATGAATTTAGTGAAATTTCTATCAAAGTTAATTTGATGCTAAAATGGCATGTTAACAGTTGTTGACACCATATAAAATGATTGCTTAGAAGTTTGGTTGTCGAACCAAGTTTGAATTGGAATTGTAGTGTTCTGTTATGATCCAAACTTGCAGCAAAATGAATATTTCCAGTTTAGAGAATCAAATTAATATCATACTCTTTCTAAGAACTTATTCTCTAGAAAGTTAATTTGATTTTTGAGAAACGATGTTTGATGCACATTCTTGTTTCAACTTGATGTTGCTAGTTGGTTTAAAATATGAGATGCTGGATCTTTGTAATTTTATGTCTTATTTTTGTCTTTTGTGCTGTACTGCATTTCATCAATATGGATGATTTGAAATAGAAGGGGCTGGATCAATGTCTTATGTTTGTCTTGTGTGCAGTACAGTGGATTGTATCAAAGGGATTTATGATTTTGGCTTGTTCTCCTGTATTTATACACTAGGATGGCAAATCAGGACAGAAGAGGGACACATCAATGTGGCAAAGGATGACTGAAATTGCCATTCAATGTCTTTCAACCTCTTTCAGTGAAGTTTCGTAGTTACAGTGAAGTTTCTTTGTTACAGTCAGTGAGTGATGTTTTATTTAATGACGCTGCAACACTGGTTGGTTATAAAGGTCTTCATTGTTACAGAAATGTTAGAAACAATGCATAGCTGTTATGTAAAACCTTAATTTTCTTTTCAGAAGTTTCAGGAAACATGATTGCCTCTAAATAGCCCACACCGTTGCTGATGGGAGGTAAAACACAAATTCACTCACTCAGGAAACATGAAATATGTTTTTTTATTTTCACCTATGTCTCAAATGATAAATTCATCCATTCATTTGACAACCAAGCCACATGAAAACTATGTTCAGAAAATATCTCTAAATGTATGACAGCTTGCTCATATATTATATTGAAATTCTCCTGTCTATGATGTAATAGGTAGTCCCTGACATAGAGGAGGTAACATGACTTTTTTCGTGAAATCTGTATAGGAAATGGAGCGATGTCTGGCAGTGTCAGTTTTCCATCAGTGTTTACCTAAATGCATTAGGTTTTATAACATTGTTACTGATTCTAAAAAATTAAATTAGAAAGGTTTTTCCCCTTAAAGGGCTTTCACAGTATTAGTTTGCTTGCTCGGATGGCCTTTGCAAATATGCATTATGACACGGAATAGATTAGGGTTGAGTTTAGTGGAGATGAAGAACGCTAAGCTCCAATTTACTAATGAGATTTCACAAATAAATCTATTGAAAGCCTGTGTCGGAATGTTTTATAATTTATGTGATGAAACTTGGCTGTCACAAAGCATGAGCTGGCTGCTTGCTAAATGCGAAAAAAATGAAAAAAGAGTTTCAGGAAGTGAGTGATTGCTTTTTAAACTTAACTCTTCTAGAACTTGCATCCAGTGCCATCCACACGATTTTTTCACCAAAATATTTGCTCCAGTCATTTACGGCCATGACTGGATGTGATTGATAATTAGTCTACTGGCTGAACTCAGCAACCAAAACAAATATGGGAGTGTGTCAAAAAGTTGTAGGTTTGAGTTTCGAAAAGTCTAGGTCCTGTCTCATGCCTTGTCTTATCCAAAGAAAGCAGTCACAGAATGCGGGCAGTACATTAATCTGATTATGAATGAAGAAGATATTAAAAACAGAAAGTGTGATTTGCATTATATGGTGTTATTATTGCCCAAACAGTCACAAAAAACTATTTTTATTCTCCAGAGCTCTCAATATGAACAATTTCTAGAAACCCATCACAAACAAATTAAATATTCGTGAGTATGCTCCAGACACACAACTTAAAAATAAGAGAATCACAGAGCTAATCATAAACAAAGTGACACTGACAGAACATAGTGCACAGTAAATTAACAAGCAGAGAACAAAGGAAATAGTCATTTTGGAAATTGCTTGCATCCTTTGATGCAATAAGTAAACTGTCTGTATAATAAATGAAATTGGTAAAAGACGAGTCTCTTGGCGAAATGAATGAAATCCAGAGTGAACAACAAATAATACTTATCTCTGAAGAAATACGGTGCAAAAGTGCTGACTTACAAGATGCTGTTTTGACAGAAACTTAATGTCTGCTGAGTGAGTTATAAACAATGTTTGGAAAGATCTATCGTCACATGTTTGAGTGTTTGTCTCATGGTATAAGCTATTTATTCACCATGGCATTGGGATATGTGTTTATCACACCTCGGGCTGAAGTCTTCGGGTGATAAATGACATATCCCTTCTCAAATGGTGAATATCCTATACCATAGGCTAATTCCTTTATGCATGCAAACATATCATAAAGCAACTAGGTGTAGCACATATTCATTGAAATATTTGTATTTGTCTTCATCAAATAACTAACATGAAATGCTTATTAAATGTCCTTGTTTTATGTAATTGAGTAATTGTATCAGAAAGAGAAATTATAGCCACAAAGCCATTGTGTTATCAAGGAAACATCTTAAATGAATTAAGTGAAATCTCTATCACAGTGAATTTGATACTAAAATGGCATATTAACAGTTGTTGGCACCATATAAAATGATTACCTGGAAGTTTTTTTGTCAAGCAAAGTTTTAAGTGGAATTGTAATGCTTTGTTTTGATCCAAACTTGCAGCATAATGGATATTTGCAGTTTAGAGAATCAAATTAATATCATTATTGTTTCAAAGAACTTATTCTGTAGACAGTTTATTTGATTTTTGAGAAACAATGTTTGATGCTTATTCCTAGCTGTTTCAACTTGATATTGCTAGTTGGTTTAAAATCTGAGGGGCTGGATCTTTGTAATTTTATGTCTTATTTTTGTCTTTTGTGCTGTTTAGCGTATTGCATCAAAGCGATAGGGATGATGGGGACTTGCCGTCCTGTATTTATGCACTTGGAAGGCAAATAAGGATGGAAGGAGGACACATCAATGAGGCAAAGGATGACTGATATTGTCATTCATTGTCTTTCAACTTCTTTCATTGAAGTTTCGTTGTTACAGTGATTGAGTGATGCTTTATTTTTAAAATGACCCTGCATCCCTGTTGGGTTATTAGGGTCTTCATTGTTACTGACATGTTTAAAAACAATACATAGCTTTTGCGTAATAACCTTTATTATCATTTCAAAAGTTTCAGGAAACATGGAATATTTTTATTTTTGTCTTAAATAATAAATGATTCCATTCATTTGATAACAAAGCCAAGTGAAAACCCTGTTTAGAAAATAACAGCTACCTCATGAATTTTATTGAATTTCTCCTGTCCACTATGTAATAGGCAGTCTGACACTGAAGAGGTAATATGATTTTGTTGTGAAACTGTCTTAGAAATGGAGTGCTGTCTGGCAGTTTCAGTTTACCATCAGCGTTTGCCTAAATGCATTAGGTTTTAATATTATTACCGATTTTAAAAATGAAAATTAGAGAGGAAAGGGCTTTCACAGTATTAGTTTGCTCGCTGAAATAGCTTATGCAAATATGCATTATGACACAGAATAGATTAGGGTTATGTTCAGTGGTGATGAAGAATGCCAAACTCCATTTTACTAATGAAATTCCCAGGCAGGATAAATTCCTTAAAATTCTGAATCAGAATTTTTTTTCGAGCACAACATAAAATAATGATATTATGAATCAGTTTCATACATTGTAAATGAAGAACAAAACCTTTCCAAAGCCTGCAACTGTGTGAAAACATTTCAAAACAAGACTTGACATTCTCCAGAGCTTTCTGGATGAACAATTTGCAGTAAACAACATCTTGGCTAATGAAATATTTGCAGGGAAGATCCCGATACACAACTCAAAATCAAGGGATTCAAGGAGCTGAGAAAAAAGAAAGCGACAGGACATAGTTCACACACTGTAAAATTTGAAAACTGAGTTGATGCAATAATTTGAGCTGTCTGAGAATGTTAATAATTTTCAAGCTATGATAGCTTAATCCTATAAGTTGTCAAGGTATGATAGCTCAATGCTGTAAGTTGTCCAAACGAATCATAACATTAAGCTGTGAAAACATGAAAGCTTCAGTTGTTGCAGATAGCTTGACATCTCAGTCATGCCACATATAGCGCCATCTATAACAAGCACTTCTCATAAGACTGCATTTAGTTTTAAATAATTATTTACTTACAAGAAAAAATAACATTTATATTACGCGATCCCAGAGAAAAAATGAGGAGCACACCACTTTAGCTGGTTACTTTTTTATTTTTATCTCTCTTTAATTAATTTGTTGGAGTAATTAGATGCATGCTTTCATACGTCAACCAACATTTCCAAGGCAGAGTGTGTTCAAATATAGGCTTCTAGCACAGTATACCAACTGAGATGAGCCACAGGCCATTGGGACTTATTCACAAGAAATTAATTTTTAAATCTCCTTGTGATGCAATGGTCTTTGTTGAATGCATCTTGGGCCTGTCCATGATGTGCTGAAATGAAGCATACTGGTTCAGGTGGATCCCCTTGAGAGATCAAACAATATTTCGGGATTACAGCCCATATTCATAAATAACTCTATAAGACAGGTCACACAAATATAAATGAAAAACAACTAAAAATAAGTCAACACAGCTGAACATTTTGAGTTGTGTCAGCTTGGATCAATAAGTCAACAAAACTCAATATTTTGAGCTGTAAGTCAACACAGCTCATTGTTTTGAGTTTTCTCAGCTTGAATACCTTAGTCAACATAGCTTAGTATTTTGAGTTATCTCAGCTCAGTATTTTGAGTTATCTCAGCTTAAAACATTAATCTATGTTAGCTCAATCAACTTGTGCAACCATCTCACTCAATCAATTGAGCTGAATCAGCGAGTCCGATTTTACAGTGCAGGGAATTAACACAGAGAGAACAAAGGAAATCGCTATCTTGGAAGTTGCTTGCAGTCTTTGATGCAATAAGCAGACGCAAAAAAAACAACATTTAAATTCTCTATGACATAGGCCTTGTTATCGACGTGAAATGCCTAAATATTATAATTGTGATGGAATTATTACTCACTGTGGAAAGCAAAAATATATATATTCGCCTTCTTCAAATTTGATGCCAATTATATGAAAGGACATTTTCACAGCACATGCAAATATATCATAAGCTGTTAGTGGTAGCTCAGTTGATTGAAATCCTAGTAATTTGATCGGCATCAAATAAGAGACATGAAATTCTTTAACGTCCTTGATTTCTGTTATTTAGCAATGGAATCAACTGAAAGATTATGAGACCACAAAACGATTACTTTGTCAAGGAAACATGTGAAATGTATTATGTGACATTTCTGAGCAAGGAGATTCAATTATACGAGTGCTTACTGAAATGCACCTCACTGTCCTTGTCATATTTACTTGGAATTCAAGTTGTTTTCTATCATGTTGAAGTGTGATGTCATATCATAACTCAGGGTCACAGCTGGCATTCCTATTCTCTTGCATTGCAATTTACATGTATGTAAAATACCTCAGTGAATTTATTAACATAGTAACTGGGAGACTAAATGGTCTTCAAGTTGACAGATTTGGTCTTTTTCCTATTGACTCGTATTAATTGCACACTTGGATGTCTGAATTGTTTTAATTTTTGAGTTCTTAGGAACAATTTCATTTCCAATCAGAAACATTCTACATAGTCTTTAAAATAATTGTGCTTCAGATTATGTCACCTTTTTGATGAATTTCAATTTTAGTTTATTTAAAATTTGTGAAGCTGATTATGGTGGAAATCAGCTAGTTCCTAAATTATCAATCAGTTGAAATATTTAATTTTTTTTTTGCCAACTACATGTATACATGTATAATCATGAATATATTTGTGGATCTTCAGCTGATCTATAAATGTTGTGCACCGCGGAACCGCAAATAATGTCATTACGTAGATCCGTTGGTCTCCCAGTCAAAAATCCTTAAAAATGCTCTGATTAATTTATTAGCTTTAAGCTGACGTGACCTGATACTTGGTCAGATTCCCCAGATTTTAGTCAATGTGAAACCACCTGAACTGTGTATCACAGTTCCAACCCAATGCCCGAGTGAGAATGGGGTCTGGTCCGTCTGGAATACAGTTGTTGATGCAACTGGAAGGGGTAATCACCTGAATAGGGTGATTGTGGACCATGGAAATGGGGAATTAGACCGATATTGGACCCGGATGAGAATTCCTGTCTGATGCTCATTCTATTGTGTGTCTCAGAATTTCTCCTTTGAAACGCTTAATTGGAATCTATGAGAAATTGAGGGTTTTGTGTCGTTAGCTAGATTTACTCTCCTTGACTCTACCTGAACTACAAGTTTTTTGATGATGAATTTATTCCGGAATTTTTGTATTCGGATGGCAAGACACCTCCTTACTGGCCTGATAGCCTCAAGTTTGATATCCACCTCAGACTGAATCAACATTAAAGCTCTATTTCTGTTAGTCCCAGTACAATTAAATAACTTGACAAGGATTTAGAATTTGAGAATTCAAACCAAGGAATGCTTTTATCTTGTTTAATTTTGAGATCTGTTTATTTCTATCGAAAGGATTGTTAGCTGAAAGCAATGAAAGAGATGAAGTGAAATTTGTTGTCACAGTGATTTTAGAAATCTCTATTCTTTAAGATTGTACAATAGAATCAACAGAACAGAGGAGATAAGGATTGGCTGTTTCGTGCATCCACTTCACCACAATTTTACAAGATAGCATGGCATACACTGTGTACCGCTTGCTCTATGCGAAGCGACTTTGTTAATCATAAATTCTTAAATTTTAGACCAGAAAACAATGTACTTACAATTTAACATAACCAGTATGCTGTATTTATATATCAGACATCTTGATGTGAAATTTCAAGCTTCATGATAGCATGGCATACACTGTGTACCGCTTGCTCTATGCGAAGCGACTTTGTTAATCATAAATTCTTAAATTTTAGACCAGAAAACAATGTACTTACAATTTAACATAACCAGTATGCTGTATTTATATATCAGACATCTTGATGTGAAATTTCAAGCTTCATGATAGCATGGCATACACTGTGTACCGCTTGCTCTATGCGAAGCGACTTTGTTAATCATAAATTTTTAAATTTTAGACCAGAAAACAATGTACTTACAATTTAACATAACCAGTATGCTGTATTTATATATCAGACATCTTGATGTGAAATTTCAAGCTTCATGATAGCATGGCATACACTGTGTACCGCTTGCTCTATGCGAAGCGACTTTGTTAATCATAAATTCTTAAATTTTAGACCAGAAAACAATGTACTTACAATTTAACATAACCAGTATGCTGTATTTATATATCAGACATCTTGATGTGAAATTTCAAGCTTCATGATAGCATGGCATACACTGTGTACCGCTTGCTCTATGCGAAGCGACTTTGTTAATCATAAATTCTTAAATTTTAGACCAGAAAACAATGTACTTACAATTTAACATAACCAGTATGCTGTATTTATATATCAGACATCTTGATGTGAAATTTCAAGCTTCATGATAGCATGGCATACACTGTGTACCGCTTGCTCTATGCGAAGCGACTTTGTTAATCATAAATTCTTAAATTTTAGACCAGAAAACAATGTACTTACAATATTACATAACCAGTATGCTGTATTTATATATCAGACATCTTGATCTGAAATTTCAAGCTTTAAATATTTAGCAATCAAAAGATTTGGTGATTCTAGTAAAAAATGCGCTAAAATTTACTAAAACCGCCTAATCTCCCAGAAAACTTAAAACTGATTGATTCCAAATTTTGTATGTGTATTGTGTATACTATAAGACAGCCTACTGGCTATATGGCAACGTTTGCTGCTTGCTCTATATATGAAAACTAGCAAAATGTAAACAAAGAAAATCCTTAATTGGGTCACTTGGTTGGTACACATTGCATAGTTATAGTTCAG